>JACATO010002196.1:0-225000 GCA_018389105.1 Nautilus pompilius | reverse complement strand
TTCCCGTTGTAAGGAAACGTGAAGGTACCGAAGTTGAAAGAACTGTAATCGGTGACTCGACACAAAGACCCGGGTGGGTGGTATATATCGTTTCCTTGTTGTTGTTGTTGTTTTATTGTTTTCGCGAGTCATCAATGACGACCGTCAATTCATCTCGATCAAAATCAATAGCCGTGCCTCTCTCGGATGATTTATTGTACCCCGACTCGCTCGCAGCCGCGATGTAATACAGTAGAACAACGACAAACAACAGAAGCTTTTAGTGTCGGTTTCGAGAGAAACTTGCCATAAGAGGCGGCGTCCCCACCATTTTACACCTACTGCCGGACGACCGCCGAGCGGACATTTATAGTCAATAAACGCTAAATATATTTTTATTGGCATTCTCTCTACGTTTTAGTTCCGTTACATATAACATTTATGAAAACGCACACAACAGAAGTTATTACACAGACTGATGTCTGTCCACACGGCATCAAGAAATAAAAATCTATAAGACTTTACAATTAAGCAGTTCACTAATACACACACACACACACACACACACATATACACACACACACACATATATATAGAGAGAGAGTTTTGCCAACAGAAAAACAGAAGTGCATAATTAAATGCACTTCTGTTTTTCTGTTGGCAAAACTCAGTTCCATAAAACAATCATCAAGCACTCACTCAGAAAACCTTTCGACCGTTTAATGGTGAGATGATGCTTAGGACGTTTAATGAGCGAATCGACGCCTTTTTCTTTTTTTTTCAGAGAAAAGACTGGTGGAAAATTTAGCTTTATTTTAATGTTTAATGTCTGAACAAGACAAAACACGATTTCCTACGTTTTATTTACACGCTTTAAATATGGAAGACAGTCGATGTCCTATAAACACCAAGTAGAGATGGTCTGATACTTCTTTAAGCCAGTCATTAAAGTTGAAGTACAGATGGTCTGTCACGTGCCAAACACTTCATGGAGTTGTTTAGTTATTCGTATAGTGCTAATTCTGTGGCTAGTCGTAGATCGTCCTTCACCACCGAGTACTTGAAAAACTACAACAACACTAAATTCTTCTCTCAGATGAATACTTCAAAGTTAAAGTGACGGTAAAGCAAAAAGACTCCTCGGGTAGAAAAGTGTTGACATTGGCATCGTATATAGAAAGGTTTTCCACTATCGTCGTTTTCATACAAGTCGACAATAGAGTAAACATTTTTTTCACTGTCTGTACCGGCAGCCAACACTGAAACATTCTACGTCTCTTGCACATATCCAGTTACCTGAGCGTACCGTTTTAAGTAGAAAAGCATACGATTGTTAAGAACTATATCTTTTCATTGACATATTTTCGGTCATCTAAGATTAATTATTTATTTTATTGGTGATTTTCCAATTATGTTTTCTGTTCTCTCTCTCTCTCCATGCAGCAGATTTCAGCCAGACTCCGTGTTTCAGAAGGAGCTGTGCGCAAGGATACACGAAATTGTCACAGGTGATAACGGACTTAGTGGAAGAAGAAGGACCAAGTACAGGTGAAGACCAGAGATGCAACATCAGTGCGTAATGATCACGATAGACGTGTAGCTGCTCGAAAACATTTGCCAAGGAAGGGGGGGGGAATGGCAAAGCTAAAGTGGGCAGCAGGAATTAAGCAGTGGGATAAACAAATCAAGATAAAAAGTGATCTTCACAGATTAGTCCCAGTCTGAACTGTTGAGCAATAATGAAAAGCAGCTTGTTGGGAGCGGAACCAAGGAGCGCTGTAACAGCTTCAGTGAAGCACAGATGTAGATCAACACAGGTGTGGGGCTGAATCTCGACCCAGGGTGTCGAAGGTTTGCATAAAATTATAAAATCGAAGGTACCCTGGCCGCCGACGGGTTAAAGACAGTTCATTCAGCGGCGATTCATCTTCCAGCGTGATAATGACATCAAGCATACAACTAATGTGTTGAAAACCCATCAGGGATGTAAAGAGGCTGATGAATCGCTCACAAAGATGCCTTGGCCAGCACGAAGTTCTGATGTTAACATTATTGTGGCTGTATTGGGTCATATGGCTACTGAGGAAGTCAAACGGCAACCAGGCATCTTGGATTAATTGTAGAAAGTGCTACAGGATTTGAAGCAAAGTTCCACAGTCTGAAATTGACAATCTTTATGGAAGCATGCAAACAAGGGACCATGCTCTGTATAAAGCGAAGGGCTCAAATACCAGTGCGTTGTACAACGTATTCATTTTCTTTGTTGTATATTCTTTGTAATAATTCATTGTGTGTATTATACAGATCGCTCGGTTTCAATTAATCATTATTTGTGTATATCCTGTGTGTGTTTTCATCATTATTTCCAATACTACATACGCAGCTTAGAAAAATAAAATTACTAAGGTCCTCACTGGAACATTCCAGTTAATCTTTAGATGGAATAGAAAGGCAACCGGCTGATCAAGAAGAACGAGAATAAGCATAGTCCTTGGCTTTAGTAGTGCAGTAAGCTAATCCTCTAAATACCGTGCCGCCTAATAGTTTAGTTACAAATGACAAAACGAACAGAGGAGACAATATCACTTCGGGCATGATGGCGACATTCACAGATGTACGAAGCGAGTCAGACACCAACTTCAAGCTATACTTCATACTCTCAAACGAAAGACTGACACTTTTGTTTCAGGCTAACACATTATTATTTATGAGACAACCATAAAATCTGTTATCGCTGCAGCCTGAAAGCAAATGAGAACTGTTGTATTGCAGTGTTGTTTTCAGGGTCGAAGACAGGGAATTACCGGAAATGGTTAAAATTATTTGTGACAAACGTTTCGTTGCAGGTGTGATCCCCACGATGGTAATCACTCGACGGTGAAGTCGAAACAGTAAGAGTTCGAGAATAGTAGGTTCTCAGAGGTAATTCTCAGCAGTAACGTACAAATTGTAAGGTCTCGACGGTGAAAGATAAGATCTCAAGCCAGCTAACCAGTCAGTGGCCTCAACTCTAAAGTCTAAACGGTAAGGTCTCGACGGTGAAAGATACGATCTCAAGCCAGCTAACCAGTCAGTGGTCTTAAATCTAAAGTCTAAACGGTAAGGTCTCGACGGTGAAAGATACGATCTCAAGCCAGCTAACCAGTCAGTGGTCTCAACTCTAAAGTCTAAACGGTAAGGTCTCGACGGTGAAAGATAAGATCTCAAGCCAGCTAACCAGTCAGTGGCCTCAACTCTAAAGTCTAAACGGTAAGGTCTCGACGGTGAAAGATACGATCTCAAGCCAGCTAACCAGTCAGTGGTCTTAAATCTAAAGTCTAAACGGTAAAGTCTCGACGGTGAAAGATAAGATCTCAAGCCAGCTAACCAGTCAGTGGTCTCAACTCTAAAGTCTAAACGGTACCGCCTCAATAAGATTTTTAACGGCAAGATCCGAATACTTATGATAAGATATCTGCGAAAAGTTAACCGGTAATCTGATAATTTTCACATTCATTATTCATATTTTATATTTATATTCTAACAACTTTTAACTATTAACTAAATTAAAAAAAATTTTTCACCGGATTTCGCTGACATTCGAGTTTTGTCAAAGCCTGTTTCTGCGATTTTTATGTTTTATTCCCGTCTAGCAATCAGCTGGATTTTACATCGGATACTCACTCCATTTTCTCCACAGTGATACACCTTACCTAGCACAAATTCATATTTACCTTCATGCCATTTTTAAAAGATTTTCTATATTATTACATATTTACAAACCAATAATGCTCATCGGCGTGTCTCATTAGTTTAATACGATAACCATCACCAACTTGAACGATCCTTGGCTGCGGGAATCAGAGAGAGAGAGAGAGACTGCACCACAAGCGGCAACGACCTCTGGCGGTTGCTGTAAGTTGACTCCGACGATTTGTGCCCTGTGCCGGACGAAAGTTTCTCAAGTTGGTCAACTGCTACCATTAAGATGACATCAAATGGTCGAACTAACCCTTCTACTTACTCTAAACCATACATCTTGACCTCAGAGTCCGTTTCCGCGAAAACGTATCTCGTACATCTAGTCTTCCCCTATCTACGGACGTCGTTCAGTAAGCGACGTAGCCTGGGCGACACGACTCGAGCGGAGAAGGAGACGTTTCCGGGAGGATACCGCTGACAGGCGGAGCCACCATCGGTCGTAAGAAAGGACGCTGTAAGCGATCGGGATAGGATGCTAAGCGTTGTAAAACATTTGAAACTACCAGCCCCTAACCTAATAACGAGGCGAGACGTTTTAAAATAATAACAGTTGTCTAGATGCTAAAAACCAGTTGAACTAATACTTCGATCGTATTCCTAAATGTTTAAGAACCCTCCCATCGCCCACGTGGTTGGTGAACTTTCCGCGTATGGGGCCTCAAGTGTTTGTTGACCCGCTGTTTACGATGTCTGTACCGCTTACCATTAAAAGCCAGCGCCCCTATCCTCAACACGTTCCGACGTTTAGCCCGGTGTTTGCCGAGCTGCTGATCGCCGACAACGCGGCGAAGTCAGATCCATTATCAATTCACGACCGGTTTCCATCAAACCGACTGTTTCGCTTTTTCGTTATTATGAAAAGTTCCGAGGCAATTAAAGAGACGGGCGCGTGATCTTCTCCTGACCGATGACGCGAGCGCGCCCCCACCTCCACCAAGAGGATCTTTTCAGATGCTTATAAAACATGCCCAGCTTACGCTTCCCCCTGCGGTTTGCTGATGGAGGGCCGATAGCTGGATTCTTCATCCGTCCAATCAGACAAACGGACTGCTCGCTGAGATAGCCGCGCGCGATAAGCATCGCGACGGACGGAACTGGTCCCCCGATCAATAATTGGAAGATTACAAGGAGATTGGAGGGATTAGGGCGGTGTCTCACGAGTCCGAGTTGGGATGAAGAAGTTAACTTCAAAAATTGCTTCGGCCTGGATTTTCTCTCCAGCCGGGCAGCGCTGTTTGCCTGTATTTATTGCACGTTTGTTGGGTTTATAACGAGTCACAGAGTCAAGAGTTAAGTGGGGGATTTGTTGCCAATTCCTGCTGCTATCAATTCCGGCCCGGACCTCAGTTATATTGGACACTAATTATCTTTGACACCGGTTTTTATCCCTCGTGCGGCTTTTGCATTTTTTTTTTTTTTTTTTTCCATTTTAGATCCGGTTCTTATTTATACAACACGAGCCTGCGTTTAGCTTCTCTCTCCGTAATGGTTACTAAGTTCTCTTGTCAATTACCGACCAACTATTTAATATGTTGAGCTGCCGGGCACCTGCTGATATGGCGTCACAAACAGATGTTTGCTTGATAGCGTGACGTTGCAATTAGTTAATGATGCTGTCTCCTGACTTTTATCATCATTAGTGTCAAATGAATTTCTATTGTGTCGCTTACTATGGCGAAGATATTTCATAGAAATCTCTAATGAACACGCCGATTCTTTGCCATAAATTCTATCAGGAAGAATTGAGTATATGGTAATGTTAAATGTCATAAAATTATATTATTAATGTTGTTGTTGACACAAGGGGCTATGTGTACCTTAAAACGATTTTTACATTGATCACATATTTAAGAAAAATGTTTGTTTTACACAGAATTTACCCTTATTTAAAATTACCTTTGTAATACATTATTTCATTGGTTTCACGAATATTCTACCATAATAAACTCTTGTAGTTTTCAAATATCTAAGTAGCCCTCCAGTCGCAAAGATCACAAGCAATTTCCTTTGCATCAGGTTGTGTAAAATAGTTATGCCGTATGGCATCTGCATAGGTTTTAACATTCTACCTTTAAAAAAGCTTTTAAAAACCAAACAAAAACCCCAACAAAACAAAATGGCAACCACCACATTAAAGCCATGTAGAATATTTAATTAGATAACTTTTATACGCATCTGATAATTTGTGATTAGTAATTTTAACTCTGAAAAAAGAACCATAAACCGGAGTAAGCGTTAAAGGGAAGTATGGGGTTATCTTCCACGCAAGTCGTCTTAAGAATTTTCTAGATTTGGTTTAGGAGAACGACGGGCAGATAACTCACCGCAATGTCGTTTGGACAGGTTCGCTAAAGCTGTCTGAAACGAGGATACATTGACCCACGAATTGCATGACCGCCGTTGGGATTCCTATGACCCAAGGTGAATTATGCCGTGTAAAAGTAGACGGGGAGGTGGGAGGATTGGAAGGTCCTAGCATTTGCGTGTCCGTATCTTGAAGTTCTGTTTTCTCTCGGGAACCTCGCCGCGAACAACCATCGGGGAACAGAACAGCCCTTTGGAGAATCGTACCTTTCTGGAACCTCGCCTAGCGGAGAACAGAACAGCCCTTTGGAGAGCCGTACCTTTCTGGAACCTCGCCTAGCGGAGAACAGAACAGCCCTTTGGAGAGCCGTACCTTTCTGGAACCTCGCCTAGCGGAGAACAGAGCAGCCCTTTGGAGAGCCGTACCTTTCTGGACTCCCCACCCAATTTGCTTCACGAAGGCAATCAATAAAAGCAATTTTGAAATTTATTCCGAGCATTGTCAGTGTAGCGGTTGATCCGCCTCATTTGCAGAAGATTTCCCATTCATTCGCCGCCAATCTTCCAAAGTAGCTCGCAAACATCAAACAGACTGAGATCGAATTCTACCGCCCCGAATCCCGAAGGCCCTTTTAATAAACGTCCCTCGATATTCTTCATCTTATTCTCCTTCCCCAGCCCACAATTTTTCATGGACGTCAGCTGCGGTAGAATTTACACAAATCACTGACATTTTACCAACGGAGGTCGGGCGGAAATGGATCCCTTCTGTTGGTAATGACCCGGCAGGGGGCCCCGCCCAAGAACACCGCAGCGTCACCGAGCGCTCTAAAGGGCCTAGATGAGGCTCACCACTTTTAATTATGGTCTGTCAGCTAGGAAAATAATCCTGCGGGTTAACCAATAATGGGAATGTAATTAAAATAATGGGATTTTGAAGGGAGAAGAAAGGAGTAAGAAGGCGAACGCTCACGTAAGTCTGACTTTCTCCAGAAGGTCCGCCGGTTTTTCGCTATTAGCTTCGCTGACATCTTTGTAGCGGTAAACTGGTAGCAGAAGCGTATGAAGGAGCGGGAAGAGCGCAAGCGGATTCGCGACGTCCAGCGACTACGGTCTCACTGGTTATTTTGAAGGAGTTGTGACGCGTTCGAACTGAAATAAGGTAACCAGTTTTACATACCCCCACCCCGCACACTGAACCGCTCCAGATCCGGCCAACCGCTGTAAAGTCGGTTCACACCGGTTCTCATTCTGAATGGAAGAAGCGAGCTGTCTGCAGCGCCCCCCCCGCATCCTCTCTCTCTAGTGCGCCTTTTCTGTTCGACTTCATAATGTGTACAGGTAGTCCAACGGTCACACTACCGGTCTGCCAAGGGTGAGACTCCACGGTCGAATCCAGGTCGGGAACATTTGGTTTTAACGTTCCGCCCTAGCATAAACCCATTTTTGGGCTCTTCTTTACCAGTCGGCCATGAGAGTTTTTCCTTCCGCATCTACAAAAGGAGGGTCCCGGCGGCGATTTTCGGTAGGTTCGTTAGGCGTTCTAGGTCCCAGATGACACATCGACCACAACCCCCATGATCGTGTTTGTTTTCTGTCTTGCGGAGCAGTAACCTCCCCCTCCCGTCCCCATCTCTGTCCCCATCGTTACTTTGGCTACTAACCGCTCTGTTGTCCTCTCTACGCATTTGCATTCTCCATCCACGTGTCTCGCTAAGATATCACTTCCTTATTCACCGACTGGTCCTGCAATCTCTCTCTCTCTCTCTCTCTCTCTCTCTCTCTCTCTCTCTCTCTCTCTTCTCTCTCTCTCTCTCTCTCTCTCTCTCTCGAAAACTTTAGTCTCAGCAGCTACGAAGGAGAATGTTTCGTGCCCCTACATACTCTTGCTCAAAGGATCTTTGATCTCCGCCTTTTTAATCTGGAGGTTTTGTTTCCGCTCGATCTCCTTTCACGTTTGTATGTATTTGAGCTCCGTGCGACTGAGCTCCTTTCTTCCCTTTAAGCCCTTTTAATGACGGGCATTGGTTCCGGTCGTCTTTCCAGGTGCTAATATATTCCGAAAAGCCAATAACGCCGGCGTCGTACGCGGTTTCTATACCGATAAGTTAATCTAACCCTCCGCTCTCCTCTTCTCTGCTCCGTTTCAAACTACCAGCATCTGCTCCGGAGATTAGCTTTTGGCGCACAGTTAGCGGGCTGCCCTTACCAGCCAGTCGTGCTAACGGTGCATCGCGCCGGCAAAATGACACAGAGAGATAGATGAAGATAACTTGGCACACCAGCACCAACCCGTCAGGAATACCGAAAAAAAAAAAAAAAGAGGTTAGTTTAATGTTAACATAAAAATAATTACACTGTTTCAAATGCTAGAAAAAAAATTTTTTTTTTTAAAAAAAGGGATCATACATTATTGGGAGTAATTATCGAAACACAAAAAAAAGGGATCATACATTATTGGGAGTAATTATCGAAACACAAAAAAAAGGGATCATACATTATTGGGAGTAATTATCGAAACACACAAAAAAAGGGATCATACATTATTGGGAGTAATTATCGAAACACAAAAAAAAGGGATCATACATTATTGGGAGTAATTATCGAAACACAAAAAAAAGGGATCATACATTATTGGGAGTAATTATCGAAACACAAAAAAAAGGGATCATACATTATTGGGAGTAATTATCGAAACACAAAAAAAGGGATCATACATTATTGGGAGTAATTATCGAAACACAAAAAAAAGGGATCATACATTATTGGGAGTAATTATCGAAACACAAAAAAAAAGGGATCATACATTATTGGGAGTAATTATCGAAACACAAAAAAAAGGGATCATACATTATTGGGAGTAATTATCGAAACACACAAAAAAGGGATCATACATTATTGGGAGTAATTATCGAAACACAAAAAAAGGGATCATACATTATTGGGAGTAATTATCGAAACACAAAAAAAAGGGATCATACATTATTGGGAGTAATTATCGAAACACAAAAAAAAGGGATCATACATTATTGGGAGTAATTATCGAAACACACAAAAAAGGGATCATACATTATTGGGAGTAATTATCGAAACACAAAAAAAGGGATCATACATTATTGGGAGTAATTATCGAAACACAAAAAAAAGGGATCATACATTATTGGGAGTAATTATCGAAACACAAAAAAAAGGGATCATACATTATTGGGAGTAATTATCGAAACACACAAAAAAAGGGATCACACATTATTGGGAGTAATTATCGAAACACACAAAAAAAAGGGATCATACATTATTGGGAGTAATTATCGAAACACAAAAAAAAGGGATCATACATTATTGGGAGTAATTATCGAAACACACAAAAAAAGGGATCATACATTATTGGGAGTAATTATCGAAACACAAAAAAAAGGGATCATACATTATTGGGAGTAATTATCGAAACACACAAAAAAAGGGATCATACATTATTGGGAGTAATTATCGAAACACACAAAAAAAGGGATCACACATTATTGGGAGTAATTATCGAAACACAAAAAAAAGGGATCATACATTATTGGGAGTAATTATCGAAACACAAAAAAAAAGGGATCATACATTATTGGGAGTAATTATCGAAACACACACAAAAAAGGGATCATACATTATTGGGAGTAATTATCGAAACACACAAAAAAGGGATCATACATTATTGGGAGTAATTATCGAAACCCACAAAAAAGGGATCATACATTATTGGGAGTAATTATCGAAACACACACAAAAAAGGGATCATACATTATTGGGAATAATTATCGAAACACACAAAAAAGGGATCATACATTATTGGGAGTAATTATCGAAACACAAAAAAAAGGGATCATACATTATTGGGAGTAATTATCGAAACACAAAAAAAGGGATCATACATTATTGGGAGTAATTATCGAAACACACAAAAAAGGGATCATACATTATTGGGAGTAATTATCGAAACACAAAAAAAGGGATCATACATTATTGGGAGTAATTATCGAAACACAAAAAAAGGGATCATACATTATTGGGAGTAATTATCGAAACACAAAAAAAGGGATCATACATTATTGGGAGTAATTATCGAAACACACAAAAAAGGGATCATACATTATTGGGAGTAATTATCGAAACACAAAAAAAAGGGATCATACATTATTGGGAGTAATTATCGAAACACAAAAAAAAGGGATCATACATTATTGGGAGTAATTATCGAAACACAAAAAAAAGGGATCATACATTATTGGGAGTAATTATCGAAACACACAAAAAAAGGGATCACACATTATTGGGAGTAATTATCGAAACACACAAAAAAAAGGGATCATACATTATTGGGAGTAATTATCGAAACACAAAAAAAAGGGATCATACATTATTGGGAGTAATTATCGAAACACAAAAAAAGGGATCATACATTATTGGGAGTAATTATCGAAACACAAAAAAAAGGGATCATACATTATTGGGAGTAATTATCGAAACACAAAAAAAAGGGATCATACATTATTGGGAGTAATTATCGAAACACACAAAAAAAGGGATCATACATTATTGGGAGTAATTATCGAAACACACAAAAAAAGGGATCACACATTATTGGGAGTAATTATCGAAACACAAAAAAAAGGGATCATACATTATTGGGAGTAATTATCGAAACACAAAAAAAAAGGGATCATACATTATTGGGAGTAATTATCGAAACACACAAAAAAGGGATCATACATTATTGGGAGTAATTATCGAAACACACAAACAAAGGGATCATACATTATTGGGAGTAATTATCGAAACCCACAAAAAAGGGATCATACATTATTGGGAGTAATTATCGAAACACACACAAAAAAGGGATCATACATTATTGGGAATAATTATCGAAACACACAAAAAAGGGATCATACATTATTGGGAGTAATTATCGAAACACAAAAAAAGGGATCATACATTATTGGAAGTAATTATCGAAACACACAAAAAAAGGGATCATACATTATTGGGAGTAATTATCGAAACACACAAAAAAAAGGGATCATACATTATTGGGAGTAATTATCGAAACACACACAAAAAAAGGGATCATACATTATTGGGAGTAATTATCGAAACACACACAAAAAAACGGATCATACATTATTGGGAGTAATTATCGAAACCCACAAAAAAAGGGATCATACATTATTGGGAGTAATTATCGAAACACACAAAAAAAGGGATCATACATTATTGGGAGTAATTATCGAAACACAAAAAAAAGGGATCATACATTATTGGGAGTAATTATCGAAACACACAAAAAAAGGGATCATACATTATTGGGAGTAATTATCGAAACACACAAAAAAAGGGATCACACATTATTGGGAGTAATTATCGAAACACACAAAAAAAGGGATCATACATTATTGGGAGTAATTATCGAAACACACAAAAAAAGGGATCATACATTATTGGGAGTAATTATCGAAACACACAAAAAAAGGGATCATACATTATTGGGAGTAATTATCGAAACACACAAAAAAAGGGATCATACATTATTGGGAGTAATTATCGAAACACAAAAAAAAGGGATCATACATTATTGGGAGTAATTATCGAAACACACAAAAAAAAGGGATCATACATTATTGGGAGTAATTATCGAAACACACAAAAAAAGGGATCACACATTATTGGGAGTAATTATCGAAACACAAAAAAAAGGGATCATACATTATTGGGAGTAATTATCGAAACACAAAAAAAAGGGATCATACATTATTGGGAGTAATTATCGAAACACAAAAAAAGGGATCATACATTATTGGGAGTAATTATCGAAACACAAAAAAAAGGGATCATACATTATTGGGAGTAATTATCGAAACACACAAAAAAGGGATCATACATTATTGGGAGTAATTATCGAAACACAAAAAAAAGGGATCATACATTATTGGGAGTAATTATCGAAACACAAAAAAAGGGATCATACATTATTGGGAGTAATTATCGAAACACACAAAAAAAGGGATCATACATTATTGGGAGTAATTATCGAAACACACAAAAAAAGGGATCACACATTATTGGGAGTAATTATCGAAACACACAAAAAAAGGGATCATACATTATTGGGAGTAATTGTCGAAACACACAAAAAAAGGGATCATACATTATTGGGAGTAATTATCGAAACACACACACACACAGGGGATATGCACAGATAATAACTGCAACTAAGAGACGTATATAATAAGTACACAATGTATTATTACAAAAAAAATACAAGAAAAGTCACCTTATACAGTACGTTAGTATTCGGTTATCCCCTTTGTTCCCATACAGGTTATCAGGATTGTTGTCCCAAATATTTTGTAACGCTTTCCACAATTCATCCAAAATGTCTGGCTGCCATTTGACTTCCTTCGTAGCCATTTAACTCCGTGTAGTATCGGTGATGCTCTGTTCATATCGGGACTTTATGCGGGCCAAGACATTGCGAATGTTCCATCGGCAGCTTTACGTTCCAAATAGCTCTTTACCATATTTGGCTCTATGCTAGGGGTAGTGACAAGTCGGAAGATGAATTCCTCCCCTCCCAATGAGATGTTTTCTCAAGGGAATGGCATAATGGATGAGAACCTGCCAGTGTCCATCGACAGTCGGCATACCTTAAATCTTATGCCAATTCCCTAACACTCTTATCTGATTTGCCGCCCGCCTCCACTCGTTTTGATCCACCCCTCCCGATGTTTCACTGTAGCTGATCTTCAAAGAAATTGCCATTGATTATTTCCAAAGTAGTTGAACTCGTCCGTAAAGAGCAGCTCCTTCCAGGTTTGGTTATCCCACTGTTTCATTTCTGCTGCCAATTCCAGTCTTCCCGTCCTCAGCAGAGGTCTACGGCCAGCTACACACCCCTCGAGGCCGCTTCGCGCTAATCCCTCCCTATCTTACTGTTCTTGAAGAAACGTTAGCACCCCTACTTACAGCCGGGTGATTTCCCAGATCCATACTGGCTTGTCGTGTAACACGTTGATAACACACCCTGAATTACTTAACATCACTTTTGAAAGACTTTCTTCCTCGACCACTTCTAGTGACGTCGGTACCAGTTCCCTGTATCCTTTTCAGTCTCGCACGCATCTCCTTCTGGAATATGAGGTCGGGCTGCAACCTGCCGCACCTCCGAGAGCTAAGACTCCGATTTCTGTACGATTATCACGTGATAATCCCTTCCAAGGAGCCATGGTTGCGAACTGCGGTACGAGAATATACGAAAAACACGCAAAACCTTTTCCTTCCCATTGTTAATGCTAATTAATAAAATTAATCGTGAGCAAAAAATGGGTTAGAAACACCTGAACCAGAACTCTATTCGGGAAAGCTAGAGCTTCAAAAGTTTGATTAACCATAGTGCGCTTTATCACGCTTTAGATCTCCTCTCTCACGATTTGTTTAAAGGATGCTAGCTGCTGATGCCCATAAATCTTTTTCCTCCCTTATCGGTGTAATCGTATCTCAGTCTATGAGTAGCTCATTTTAACCTCGCTTTCAAGCACCGAGTCTCGCTGCCGTTTGCTTGACTAATCTACTGAATGACATCAATTACCCGGAAGGCATTCTCTTAACATCATCGGTACTGATAGCCTACCTCACGTTCGGGAAGCATTTGCGAATATGTCTTTAGAAATCCCAGCACAGAGTATCATATTTTTAGATACTCTAAAAAAAAAAAAAGAAAAGAAGATGTGAATACCGACCGCGGAAGCCCATTGATGACATTCTGAATCTCGAACATAGCGCCCCCTACAACAAACTGGGACCGCTGGTACCGGTAACAGAGGTGTGAAGACCAAGGTATCTTATCAGGTTAATTGCAATGTGGAAATATACTAATGCATGCTTCTTTGTAATGTTTTGTTCTGATTTTTCTCTCTCTCTTAATTTAGTGTGTTGTACATCGTCACTTTTCTCTGTATCCCACTTAAATTTTTTTTTTCTGTCCACAGTGATGTCATCCCTCTCGCTATCATCCAGGGACCAGAGACTGTTAAATTCTTATTTCCATTGACGTCATTGCACGCAACTCGAGAATATAATTATTCGATAAACATAAAGAAAGAGCTTTCGTTGAAATAGCCTGGGGGGACAAAAATAAACTTGTTTCACGCGTATGGATTTTCTTTCTTAAAAAGAAGCTACTCACCATGAAAGTGACTCACGTATGGAATAAGGGAAATTCCATTGGTGAGTTTACATTTATATTCGCCACTGCATGTAAGAGTCTGAATGAGTAACTGCAACCTTGATTGTGTGAATGAGTAATGAGGAAGCCTGTGCTTGAGTGTGTGAATGAGTAAGCGTGTGCTTGAGCTTGAGTGTGAATGAGTAAGTGTGTGCTTGAGCTTGAGTGTGAATGAGTAAGCGTGTGCTTGAGCTTGAGTGTGAATGAGTAAGAGTGTGCTTGAGCTTGAGTGTGTGAATGAGTAAGCGTGTGCTTGAGCTTGAGTGTGAATGAGTAAGAGTGTGCTTGAGCTTGAGTGTGAATGAGTAAGTGTGTGCTTGAGTGTGTGTGAATGAGTAAGCGTGTGCTTGAGTGTGTGAATTAGTAAGCGTGTGCTTGAGTGTGTGAATGAGTAGGTGTGTGAATCTTTGAATGAGCATGTCTTCTTATGTATGAGAAGAAGCAGGTTTTCACTTAACATTTCGTCCGGTTAATCCTTGCACAGATAATAAGCATCCTGTTAGTAAACAAGTAAATGCGTTTTTCCAGGATACAGTCGAATATTTAAAAACTCTATGACTTCTAAATGGTTTCAGGTTTTGCATCAACTGGAATTTTTGTTAGATATTTTAGATTAATGGCCGTTAATGGTCATAATACAATTAAGTATTTTGTTACATTAATTTTTCCACACTAAAAAACAAAAACAAACCAGAACATGTTTTTTGTTATAATTTTGTGTGCATCGACAATAATAGTAATAAAAATAAAGGAAAATATATTATTATTATTATTATTTATTATTATTATTATTTTATTATTATTATTATTATTATTATTATTATTATTATTATTTTATTATTATTATTATTTTATTATTATTATTAGTGTTGTTGTTGTTGTTGTTGTTGTTGTTGAAACTTATGTGGAGAAGATGCCATACTTTTATTGACATAAGTGTAACTCGAGCAATAAATATCTGATCTCTTTTACATAATGCGTACCAACCCCCCCAGATATTCTCATTAGCCTTATTACTGTTTCATTCGTTTTAATAGTTAGTATTCTTCCGCCATCGTACCTCACGAGCTGTCATCCACTGACGTGATGCGCATCACACCTTCCTTCCAAGAAGAAAAAGAAGACGAGGAAGATAACTTATCGTGCACCCTGTGGCATCACTCGCGTCTGCAGTACAGACTGGTTTTTGCATTAATTCTGCATTATATCCCCTTTATAGTCACGCAAGCAGATTACTTTGCACATTTTACCTGAAGATAAATATTACGTAAGTAAAATAATACCTTTTATGGGAGGGGCCATTTTAAGGCTGTACACCGCATTTTTACAAATCCTGTTGGAAGGGATACCAGATCCGTGTTACTGTGGGCATCTTTCACTGTCTGATGCGGAAGTCTGCAGAAGAAAGTTTGAAAGTGGATTGGAAGCGCTAATCTGTACCCGGTGCTGGGGGTTGGGGAGAACTCACCTTGGAATTCCGCTACCGTTAGGTCACTAATGTTAAAAGTATTTAAAATGGCATAATAAAAAACCGCAGTGCTCTATTGAAACTTAAAAAAAATTGTTTATTATCATATTGCGTATTAACAAAACCAATAATCAATACATATTGAGTAGTATAACATAAATATTTTATGCACAAACAATATAAATTGAGCATTTGAAAGTTGTTTTGCAGTCGGTCTAAGCAAATGTTGATGTGGACTCCCCTCTATTGTTGTCTGTCTGAGAGAATCGGCCGAAGATAGACAATTTGCGTTCGTGGACAGTCACAGACTCGTCCGACCTCAATTAAACCGAGCCTTCACCTACTATCTTCGTGAAGGTGCATTGCCAAAGAGATTGTTCATTCTCTTTTGTGTTCTGGTTGACCTTACGTATGTTTGATTCTTCAATTCGCTGGCAGGGTTAATGGCGGGGATAAATGAAAGAAGTTCTAATATCACCACGGTTTTCATTGAATAGCGATAGTCCACTGATGGTGATGGATTCTGTCATGCGTCCCACTGATGGTGTGGAACTATCTTGTGCCAGGCTGTCTTTCAGGAAGTCTTGTGTTCGTGTCAAAGACACAAAAGGCACAAACGACTGACAATTCGTAGTCATAGTTTTCTCTTGGTGGGTTCTCAATATCTATGCACACTCCGTACTCTGGCTGATTAAACCGGTTCTTACTGCAGTTCACTATTTAACCCAGAGCTTTGGTAATAAATAGTTCTGCGCCAATTCTCCACGTTTATGAGACAGTGGGAAACTTCATCGCCACGTCTGGATCGTCTCCTTCTTCTAGGAAGTTCTGGTTCACTCGCTCAAAAAAATTTTTTTTTTTTATGTTTGCCCTTTGTCTTCTCCCTCAAAAGACCAAATATTTCTTCATTTTAAAAAAGTTTATTACATAAAAAGACCGTTCTGAATGGGAACCCCCCTTCTCTTATTATTTTTTTTTTCTGCAAGAGCCTCTATATTACCGCACTTTAAATTTTTGGTTAAATGCACTTGTCAGTTTGTTTCTCCAATCCGTTATTTATCCGTAAATATGCCTCTGCTTGTAGTATAAACAACTGATTATGGAAGCAGTTGTGCTTATTTCCCATTACCCACTAAAAAATTGGACAAGTGACAAATCGTATATCTGACAACTTAAAAAAAGCGCTGCCTGATTCTTGAACATCTCTTGTAGTCTGGGGAAAAGGACAACACGGTGAGTAGCCTCAATGTGGCACTTTCTCCCATCCCATAATGATCTGGAATCTGTTTTTTTTACCTTGTCTCCAATTTCTCTAAGAAGTCGATATAAAATACCTATTTACAAAAGCACTTAACAGTTTTTGTCCTCCGTAAATCTTATGCAAATAAAACAGGGAGCTCTGTCACCGGTTCCATCAAAGTAAAAGGCAGGTTACCTTCTGAAACCGGTTAGTAGACCGGAATGCTCTATTTTGTCGACCAAAAGATCATGTAAAGAAAAACACTTCTTCACAAGTTTATTTAGTTTGACCCTAAAGATAAGATAGGTGTACTGTGACTTCATTTGTTTCTGCCCTTTCTCCACTACCATCCCCTGTTGATGTTGGACGGTTTAGTAACCAAGAAAACAAACTTTAAATTTGTTTGTTTCTTTCCTTGTCTTCTTCTTGCTGCGAATGAGATCCGTAAAAGATGTCAACCTAGAATGAAACTTGTTTTGTGGTCATTTAGTCAATGACTGACATTTTTACATTACTATTTCACATGTTTAATTGACAGTTTTATGTATATTGGAAACCTGCCGTGGGAAGTATGCCCCCTCCCCTCTGCTGCAAATAAATGACAGGTTCCAAGACTTTCTGTACACATTATTGCATCTAAATATGTATGTTTGGTCGGATTCGGTATCTAGCCCAGTGGCCTTTAAACTTTTTCATTCGCAGACCCCTTCGGCGATGGCTCTGCGGATCATGCACCGATCTTATCCCACCCGCTTTCGCTTGCCCCCGAAAATAGAAAAGAGAGGAAAACCCACTAGAATTAATGGGAAGAATGAGGCTGCTTTTTGAGGAGACACGAATGAGGTGATTTCCTGTTCCAAGCTGGAGGACTTTAGTTCTCTGTCGGGGGTCCACGTTCAGCCGGTTTGTTTTGTTTTTTTTAATTCCCACTCCTAAAGGTGCTGAAAATACTGTGTCGCAGTTGTCTGTTGCTGGGAATGGCAGCAGGTGGTTCAGAGCTGAGTACAGGGTACCCGGGACCGCACGTCCGCCACCCGCCCACAAGATTTCCCACCCGCTGGTGGAAACGTGACGTCTACGTCTTCAACGCGATCTGCGTTTGCCGAATCTGATCTGTTCGAATCCTGTCTCCGGTTCCGCGAATTGCAGCCGGAAGCCCCGACTTTGTCCTGGACATTAAAGATGGCGACAGATTTTTTCCCCTGCGAAGCGACGTTCAGCCCGTTCTTGACGCCAGTTCGGACAGCCACGAGAAGTCACGCATGCGGTCCAAGAGACTAAACCCTCGAAGGTCTCGGCCTCGCTGGTAAATTTCGACCTCCTCGCGCAGTTTAGAGGCGGGCAAATTCTCGGCCTAGCGACACAACCGAAAGCCAGCGACTTGTCCACGATCGATGCCAGTGCGCGTTGCTGCCGCAAAATGACGTGCCTGCTTGGACACGTGCGGACGGGACCCGTCATCCTCCCTGCCAGTCACTTCCGGAGCGCTCTCAGTAAAATACCAACCCATCGTTTCTAATCCGCTTTATCTTTCGCAATGAAATCGTCCAGTATCTCGAAAATTGCTTCTGCCGCGGTGCTGGTGGCCGTATACTTCCCTTGCATATTCATACCTGACAAACGCCAAAAGGTTATCGTCGCTCGCCCACATCGGTGGACCGGTCAGGTCGGAGCGAGAGGAAGCGGCTCTGACAGAGGCGAGACATCAGCTGTCGTTCTTTAATTTCCAGCCATACTCGACCCTGAATAGTATTATTCGAAAAGGACGACGTTTCAACGGCTTTCCTGGCTCCCTCCCCTCTCCCCGCCCCAGGCGGGCACGATGTTGGTAGGCTTGATCGGCTTCTCCACTGCAGTGTGCTCTTTCCCAGCCTTTGCTATCAGCAGCGACACCTTGTATAAGCCTCTGCAGCTTTAGCATCTTCTTCACAAGTAGCAATAACACGAAAGCAGCTCTTACCGTGAATCGGCTCTTTGCCTTTTCTTGTTTTAAATAAAAAAAAAAAAAACTCAAGAGGATTTCATCTGGTTTGTCCTCTCTCTCCAAGGCGTCCTACGAGCTCGACCTCGAGTCAGCAACCCGTTATGAAGAATTAGGAGACATTAGAAACGGCGAAAGTGGAACCATCGCCTGGCAGGGCACAGCAGGTGAACCAGCCAAGCATCCATCCTGTCACCTCAGACACCGGAAACTTACCTAGGGCGTGTTGACGAGCGCATCCAGGAGGAGAATGATGGCGAACCTGCGTGGAGCGCAGTTTCCAGATTAGAATGAAGATAGAATCGAGCGCCGCTGTCTACAGGGAACTTAATAATAATGCAAAACAGTTTGCCTTATCGCAGTTTTCCAAGCAGCACGCTGGAACCTCTCTCCTCCCACCGAGCCCGACACCTGCTTCGAGCTACGTGACTCTGACGCGCCAACGCCATCCTGCAACTTCTCCGCCGACGCCAGCTTCTTCTCGTGCATACAACAGCAGAATGTATTGGTGAGTACTTTATGTATATTTATTTTATAATAAAACAAGGTTGTTTGCATTATCTAGCTGTATAATCTTCATCACAAGCAGGACCTTGTCTTTGGTTAGGAACTCATCTTTTTAAAATCCTTTATAGACACGTATTCCATTATACCTGATTCGATTGTGGCGGCTGTGGTTCACCAGACCGCGTCACTCGCATTGCCATCGCTATCCCGCACCTTTCCCGCTACACACTATCACAATCTTTGCCGGATTTGCGCTTCAGATTTTACCGGATTTAAGTCAACCACCAAAAGCCGGTCTCACGCGACTGATGGGGGAGTGAGGTTTTTCGTCTGTCCTATAGTACTGACATGGATGGGGCTTCTTGGCGCAATGGTTAGAAAGTTCACTCTTAATCCTTTTGTCGCGCGTTCGATCCCCGGTGGAGGGGTCGGAGGTACTTGCTGCTGCTGATGAGGGCCAAAATCCCGAAACAGCCGTACAGCCCCTCCTCTGGACGCTGACATTCACCTTGACTCAACTTGGAGAGGGATGGGTTCCGCCGGGTTGTAAAATGCCCTAAACACGCCTCTCGATGTGCTCCAACGACCTGTTGGCTATGGTACAAGCGAAATAATAGTATTGGCTCGCACTTTGGACCAGGCTTTGAGAACCTCTGATGTAGCCAATCAGTTGCCAAGTAGAGTGACGTTGTGACGTCACTTGCGGAGTTCGGCCTGCTTCATTATTCTTAAGTAGACGAAAGTCAATAGACTTCAGTGCAGTGCAGGTGAATGAGGAGATGACGCACAGGTAAGTACTACCAGAGAACTTGAGTTAAGAAAGTCACAATTACCGAAGAAATGTAAAACTTGTTTTATTATTATTATTATATTATTATTATTATTATTATTATTATTATTATTATTATTATTATTATTGGCTGGCTCTAACTTCAGATCCTTAACAGGGGCTCAAGTGCGGTTTACTGACTGATGGGAATGACGAGAAGGGTGAGCAATGATTGGTCAGCTTTCCGATGACGACAGTTATATTTTTTCTTTTGTTGCTGATGCTTTTCAAACAAACAAAAAAAACAACAACCTATCACTTCATCTACTTTTAGTTGTATTCATCTATTTACTCGATGGACGTTTGGGGAGTTTGTGCTTTTTTGAGATCAGATAACTACATTGGCCGACGTTATGCCGTAATTCAGAAATATATTCTTAATCGCGGAATGTCACCGTAAGGTTTTTGTTATTTGGTTTTTTTTAAAAAAAAATACGGCTTTTTCCCCTTGACACGTGTGTGTGTGTGTGTGTGTGTGGTGTGTGTGTGTGTGTGTGTGTGTGTGTAAAAGGCCACGCGACATAACTTACCAGTCACTTGTGGCCAGTGTATTCTTGCGTTTTCAGATTTTACAGAAAATTCCCTTTATGACAGACAGACAGACAGCCCAGCCACCTCTCTGATAACTGTTCACGTAGCGTGTTACCATGGAGTGGGAATTCTAGACTTGTGATTACGTTTGATAAAACATTTAATGGTTTCTTTTCCTATTCTTCTCTTCTTCTTTTTTTTGTTGTTGTTGTCCTTTCACCACGATTCTTGATCTTTTAGCAGCAGAAAACTAAACCAGAACAAGTTTCGCTTTGTACTCTCTCTCTCTCTCTCTCTCTCTATTACGAACGTCTGACGTCAGATGCAGCTTGAGTGACGACGACCTGTATTTCCTGACAAGGTCATATGTATATTTCTTCCACTATGTATATTTCTTCCACTATGTATATTTCTTGTATATTTCTTCCACTATGTATATTTCTTCCGCTATGTATATTTCCTCCACTTTGAACAGTTAAACAAATCTTGCGCGATGGCCTCTATTAACACACGCACACACACCGAATCTCCCCTTAGTAAATATGAAGCGAAAAACAATTCAGCTATTTTTCAAGAGACAAACGCATTGTATTCCATTTCAACAAAGTCTGACATTCAATTCCGCAGTCTAGTCTTCAAATTCAAACATAAAACGAGCGGATTGTCAAACTTCCAGATATGTCTGCCTTTTCAATGATAAAACAGGAGTTGAGAAAGCGATCCCAGGATGTTTTCACCAACTCTCCTGTATAGAAGGAACAAATCTCTCGCGACGCGACACACATTTTACGGCGCCTGTGCGTCATCGGTAGTTCGGAAGTTTCGGTAAAATTTTGACATTTCTCAGCGATGGCATTAAAGCGAGACCATTGTGCAGTGGAAATAAAAGCGTTAGCTTTAATTTCTTTAAAAAAAAAAAGAAGAAAAAGAAAGACAACGACACTCGAAATTCGGTTGTTTTTTTACGGATGAGAGATGGTTGGATGTTGACGGACGTTCGAACGAAATTAAAATATTGTCTGAATTTTATTCTCATAAATAGAAGTTTCTCTGGGTATGAAATTTCCTCTTCAAATGCGGAGCCGTGAGAGTGTAGAGCGTCGCGGAGACCTGAGTGGTCCGATCGCCTCGGCTTCGCCATCTCGAGTTTCCCGCACGAGATTTCCTTCCTTCCACCTTTCAAGAGCAGCAGGAAACGCAAAGATCAAAAAGGGGTCCATAGCTTTTTCTCTCAGTAGAGTCGCGACGAGCGGGAGAAACAAGATGCTGTCAGCCATTAAAGAGTGGGGTTGGGGGGGGCGTGGACCCGGCCGGCAGTCGCCTGCTGTCGGAACCAGTCCCCATCCTCTTTTCCAGGAATCAGTTTTCAAATAGAGAAGAAGAAGAAGAAGGTCTGCGCGCGGCGGCGGCGGTGGAGGGTTATGGGTAGAACGTAAATATAAAGTAGATCCTCTGTTTTCTGACTCTATGCATTACAAGCTTAGACGCAGAGTAACTGAGTTATTCCAGCCGAGCGACGGCCATTATGGTTGAATAAACAATATTTTAATGCTATATCATACTTTTCGCGGGGGTTGGAGAGAACGAGAGAAAACAAGGCGTTTTGAGAAGGGAGGTGCGTGTGTGACGTCATAAGTGCTCTTATCTACATTACTGTCTACTAACTATATGAATATCATTAATACCACTATCCGCAAAAACCTGGACATAATTTCTGCCATCAGCAAGAATTCTTGTTGCTACTTTTATCGGCAAGGACGAAGCAACAACATTTCTGCTGTCGTCAAACACTGGCGTCTTGTATCTATCCGCAGTGACGTTATCACTGCCGTAATCCGCGCTGATGTCGCTACCGCGGCTCTCTACAAGCAACGTTGTAGGTGGCAATTTTCTCGATCCTGAGGAGTGTTTGCCCATCATCAATAAATAATGCGGTGGTGTTGGACATTTCTTAATTTTAGAAAACAAGAGCCAGCCGCATTTATTGCCCATAGGGAAGACAACCGGGGCCAGTTGTTACAGCGCCAGTAATTCTTAATTAAAGGTATGGATGAAGCTATAACCGACTTCATATACTCTGACCTTTGGATGGCTCTTGTTACCGAATTAAGACTTTAAAATAATAATTAATGACGTCACCAAACAACAACAACAACAACAACAACAACAACAACAATAACAATAATAATAATAAGAATAATAATAAGAATAATAATAAGAAGAATAATAAGAATAATAATAAGAATAATAAGAATAATAATAATAATAAGAAGAATAATAAGAATAATAAGAATAAGAATAAGAATAATAATAAGAAGAATAATAAGAATAATAAGAATAAGAATAAGAATAAGAATAAGAATAATAATAATAATAATAAGAAGAATAATAAGAAGAATAATAATAATATAATAATAATAATAATAAGAATAATAATAATAATAATAATAATAATAATAATACATAATAATAATAATAATAAATAATAATAATAATAATAATAATAATAATAATATATAATAATAATAATAATAATAATTAATAATAATAATAAATAATAATAATAATAATAATAAGAATAATATAATAATAGAATAATAATAATAATAATAATAATAATAATAATAATAATAATAATAATAATACTAATAATAATAATAATAATAATACTAATAATAATAATAAGAATAATAATAATAATAATAATAATAATACTAATAATATAATAATAATAATCATAATAATAATACTAATAATAATAATAATAATAATAATAAGAATAATAATAATCATAATAATAATAATAATAATAATAATAATAATATAATAATAATAATAATAATACCACCACCCAGTAACGAAATTATTATAAACAGCTTATTTGTATTGTACCATAGTATATGTGTTCTTTCAGTAATATTAAATTTAATTAATGTCGATTATCCCCATGCTTTGAAGTTATCGTATCGACTTTCATTGTAAAATATGAATGGACTGGAAATGTCACGGGTACCGTATTCAGATATTATTCATAGCAAAAATAGCTGATTTATAGAGAAGGCAATAAACTATAAAATGGAAAAAAAAATATCGATTGAAAAGCCCCGCTATCTGTAGCAGATATGCATCTGCGGATGAAAGTATTCTGATGGAACACTAATTTGCAGTGTGTGTATTGTGTGTGTGTGAGTGCGTTGTGTGTGTTAATGTATGCATGTCTAAGTGTATTGGGAATATGTATCTGTGTATGTAAATGTGTACATACGGGTTTGTGTGTATTGCGCATGCGCACCAGACATTATTCAACAGCAAAGAAAACATGCGGGGGTCATTGGGAAATCGGAAATGTTCTAATATGCGGAGATTGGTGAAGACACCAACAAGGAAAAGATATTTGTCGAGCCAGGATAAAGAAATAAAAGAAAGTTAAAGTCTACACATCTTTCACTTGGGTCACTACTTAATAAATGACTAATTAAATATTGCTCTTATGGATAATTCGAAGTGAACGCATGGAAAATGTAGGGTAAGTTCTGGTCAGGCCCTATTATTATTGTTTTTTTATTTATTTATTGTTTTAAATTTAAATCTACTGCGAGTTAAACTCAGTCATTTTGACATTTTTCCTCTCGGAAGATTCGGGAAGTACGTGTGGCACGTCAGCCCCTGCACGGCATCAAATGTTAAAGACCCGTCGCATGGCAGGAGAAATCTTCTTCACGAGAAACTGAGCAGGGCGGAGGGCAGGGAGGGAGAGAGAGCGGAGCGGCCGGAGAACAAGGTGGCGATAACCCTCGTTGGGGTTGTATGGCAAACAGGCGGCCGGACCTCACGGAGGGAAGAGAACGTCAGATACCTCGAAACGTCAGTTAAAATGGCATTAGGTTTGTGTTCCAAGGATACCTTGCTGCGTGTATAAACCTCAGACGTAGCTCCTCACTGATTCTCCCAGAACTTTACGCCTGCCGAAGTGGTTATTTCAACGACTACAACCATTAACAAAATTCTCCTAATTCCTCCTTTCATCAGTAGGTTTTGAATTATCGCCGAGGTTGTTGCTGTTGCTGTTGTTTATTTATTTATTTATTTTTCAATTTAATTATTTCGTTTCATCGATCAAAGATACCGGCCGAACAAAATGATTAGAGTTATCGGCCCTTGCGTGTTTTGCAGGTGCGTGAAGTAGCCACGGATACGTGCGCGTGCTAGATGAACGCTGATGAAAAACGATTTCCGACACCAGATTTTCAGACGCCAGTAAGCAAATACGAGATCAATCGGGACATCAAACAATATTCGATCATTCGCACAAACAGATAATGGGGAAGTAATCGACGAAGGGTAATTTGCACGGCCGCGGCCCGCAACAACTCACGTGCTAAACTTATCATATATTTTTTGCCGGTTGGAAGATTTTTGTTCTTCATGTTCAGGGAGAAAGTAACCGCGACCCGGATAGTTTTCTTAAGGGGTCTCTACTGGAGATCCCCTTAGAGGCTCATTCGCTGATTCGCCTCACAGCTGCGGTGGCAGGTGCGCGTGGTCGGGTACCTCTTGCGAAACCTATAAAGCGGATCAGAAGGTTCTAGGAAACAGAGATTCTTTCCTTTTAATTTTACTTTTCTGATCAACTCAAAAAACAACAACAAAACATTGTCTCGATGACGCATTCGTTTACACACAACACACGCGGAGTCGGTGTCCCGTCTTTCCCTTTAATGATTGGGCTGTTCCATTGTGACGTAGAAGCTTTCCACTCGCGCATTTACTCGCCGCCTCGTAGTGAAAATCTATGCAGGGCAGGATTTTCCTAACGTTGGTTGTCCATTCGTCGAGCGTAGATCTTCAAGTGAAGTTTTATGGTGGGGGGATGGGTTAGTGAGTCTTGTGGTAAGCTCACTAAGCTACCGAGGTTGGAGATCTGAGTTCGAATCCCGATTGGAACGGGGTTCGGATTGGCGTGCTATCTTTCTGCCATTTGCTTCCTCTCCCCCTTCTTCCCTAAAAAGTCGCGCGGGGTTTTCCCGGGTATTGCTGTTTCTTCCCGTATCTAAAATTGAAGAGTTTGTAGAGTTTTCCCTGTACAAGCGGTTGGAATCTTCCACTGATAACACGTTGCTGCGAAATGTTCTTAGACTTCAAATGTACGCTAAGAAGAATGAAAGACAAAGATGCTGAAGTCGCACCAGAAACACTCTCTTGTTCCGGCGAAACTTTAAAGATCTGTAAGATATTTTGCCCCCCCCAAAAAAACTATTCAGAATGGAAGACAATAAAGTAGACAGAATATCTTCTTTCATTTCCTAGAGACCATCATGTATTTTTTTATATATCACTTATTTTAGTGCATGATCTATTCAAACTAATGACAACGACACGAACGCACGGATTCCGGTGGTTTATTTGTGTTCGTCTATTCAGTCACTGTTCCGCCTTTCAGATACATTTTTTTCTCACTGCTCAACGTTCCATATTCTCTCCGTGATACGCCATTCTGGAGTAGCAAGGCATAGTTCAAGGGAAATAAGCTCTACCATTACTTTTTAAAAATAGATTTGTCTCCCTTGTTCAAAAATGTATTTCGACCGTTTGGTTGGACGAACCTTGTTCATGTTAAGATTATAATTCATTCATTAAAAAATACAATGAATGAATTGTTTTGACAAAGCCTGAATATAAAGTAGAAATTTAACTGGATTTACTTGAAACATCATGAACCATGAATTTTCTTATTAAAAAAAAAGCTGTCAAAATAACATTATACAAAAGGTATATTGTTACAGTAATATCTGCCATTTAAAACGCATAGGGATTTTAAAATATAAGGTAACGTGTCGACATTTTATTTACAAAATTTTTATTTATTTATTATTTATTTATTTACATTAAAATTTTTAATGAGAATGAAACAATACTATCAGGCAACAACAAAAAAAAAAAGAGGTACAAATGTGTTTTAGTATTTTTTGCACTACTAGTTATAAAATCAAGCGATGCGATACATTTCCCCTATGTAAACTCTCTTTATCTGGCAATCGCTTAATCCTGGAAATCTTAACAGTATAAACATCAGTTAAAATATTCTAAATCAACTGTTTATCTTACAGGGCGTTAATACATATTAACAAACAAGCTAAGTTCTATCTGTCCGCAGTGTAAATATTATTTCTTTTTACCTAAGTGTCAAAAACTACTACGGTTTTATTTTAAATAACCACGCTGCTTAGCTTAAGGGGACATTAGAAATAAAGGGCCAAGTGTCAACCGATTCAGGCCGACTTCGGTACGAAATTACATAAGAAAGAGCTTAGATCGCAGCCGCGTAGATTGAGATTATCTGCAAAGTTAGGTCCGCTTAAAGAGAGCAGAGAACGTTTGATAGAAGAAGCCAAAGTGATGTTGCTCTCTCTATGGGGCATTTCTGAAAGACAGATAATACTTAATTAATTTTTTTTTCTCTCTCTCCTGTTAACAAGTATCTAAAGTACAGAAACGAATGTCCGACGGTAGATAGACTATCTTGAAAAGTCGTTTCGCCGTATTAAATACAGAGAGTTCTATTTTTCTTCGTAAAGTTCTTAAGACCCACCTGCAGGGGAAACAACTCTTCAGGGCTTACTGCGTAGGCGTGTCTCTTCTGTTGTAACCAAGCCGTAGTAATACGTCGGTGCGACCTCGATTCGAAACGGACGAGGGGCAGGGGCCAAACGCCGACAGTAACCTGACGGTTCGCCTTCCGATTCTGGAGAAATATTAACAAATCAGGATGCTAAAGATACTGCTACCACCACAGGTCCCTGTCATATTAATTCGGTTTCCCGAATAAGTGAACGTTATCAACGGAAATCTGCATATTTCAGACGCGTCTATGTACACAGGGTGGGCAGATATCCGACGGAGCATCATCAGGCCGAAAGCGGGCGGACTGCGCGATCTTCCTCCTCCTCCTCCTCCTCCGCCAGGGTCGACGACAGATGGACCGACACCGTTCCTGGATCTGTAACCAGGACGCGCACTTGGCCAGATTCTCAAGCGGTGGTGAGTCCAGGTGTCAGAGATTTACCTCTGAAAGCAGGGGCGCGACGAAGACCTTTCCTTCCACCCGCAGCCGAGGATGGTGACCGGGGTATTAAGTTATGATGGGAAGACGGGTTTCTGCCGAGTCTCCTACCATCGCATCGCGCTGGGTGAGAATCGACGCCCAGTACCTTTCGAGAAGACGTCATCACTACATGCCAGCTACACCTTTTATACGACTACAGCCCGGGGGGGGGGCAAAAACACAAAAACGAGGAGTTCAGTCCCTTGTCTGGGCTCCTTAAGGTCCTAATGATGTAAACCCCATCGAGGAACATGTGGATCGTCAGCTAAAACCAACCCAACCACGTCTCGTCAACTTGGTGGGAATTAAAAGAAAGCTCTCGGGCAGAACTGATGCAGACTTTCGCTGTTTTGATGCCAAACAGTCGAGAGTCTTGGTGACAGCAGTAAGTAGCTCGCCTGAGCAGCTGCCAACGTAATGAAATGTGGTGATGACAACGGGTAGTCAGATGATCCGGTCACGACACTTTATCTTTGTTTTTTTTTTTTTTCTTTTAAAAAGCGAACTGGTCTTTAACTCAAACCGCGCTGTCTTCCCTATTAAATTAGTTTTCCGCCAGCTGATCAGAGAGGTATGAACCTCGTTGGCGAGCATCACCTAAAGAAGACAGATGATATCAGCAACTGCATCCACTCTAATTAATCTAAAGAATAGAAAATAATAATAATAATAATAATAATAATAATAATAATAATAATAATAATAATAATAAATAATTAATAATAATAATAATAATAATAATAATAATAATAATAAGTATTTAATGTCTCTTTTCTAGTTTAATATTTCTGTAATAGTTATTACTTTGAAAAGGTGTTTTCTGGATGTACCCTGTCACCCACATAAGAATGTACGACGATACTATTAGAAATTGTATCGGAGCCTTCTACAAAAGCATTCCGTTCTACAAGTTTGCTCGCCAACCATTGCAGTCCCTGACACATTATTAAATCGCTGATGGCAGTACACGTAAACTTAGCCACTGAAATCGTGTTATCTTACAAATCCCTTTCTCACAAACACGCACACACACACACAAACAAACAGCTAGCTACCTACATACCGACCGACTTGCGTATTTAATGAGTCACAAAACCGACATTCCTAGTGCAGGATTGTGCAGTATGTATGCTAATCTAACGATCCAGTTGTGCAAGAACATACAAACGAGAGAGAGAGAGAGCGTAGAGAGAGATAGAGAGATGAGAGAGAGAGAGAGAGGAGAGAGAGAGGAGAGAGAGAGAGAGAGAGAGAGAGGACAAAATAAGCTAATTTTCAACTTATTAGAAATTCGAGTATAATGCAGTTATTAAAATATCCAGAAATGCTTATTTTTAGGACGCATAAAGTTTTTATTTGTTGTACACATTTTCTCAATGAGGGGTAAATAAAAAGAGAGAGAGAGGGGGGATAAAGAGTTAAACATTATAGATTCCTTTACAATGAAGAATCATCAAAGAAACTTAAGATTATGGAAAGAAAATCAAAGATTGAAGATCAACTTCTTTAATATTCTTTTTTTAAAAAAAATCTCTAGTATGAAAATGTGAATGGACAGCAAATTTTGTATTTAATAAATATTAATAACAAAAAAATTTTGTTTCTTGTAAAACAGGCTGCCTCGTGGTGGGGATCGGAATCTCTGGTGCGTGCGTTTTTCTCAAGCTGACCTCTTGTGTTGTTTGGGTTGAAGTCTTTTTTTCATTTGTGGTGAGTGATTATAAAATGTAATTAGGGGGTGGTGCGTGCAATGCTCCCTTTGAAGCGGGAGTGGGGGACTAGAGCCGAAGTCCCGGGTTTTCCCTAGTTGCGAACTTATGACCTTGACCTTAGTCGAGGGCCAAGGCGTGCTCGTTCACCGGTAAGAAAACTACGATACAGGCTCTGGTACCTCGCGCCCCGCCGATTTGACGAAAGCCTTAGCCCTCCCCCATAGGGTGAAGACACTTCCAACCCCCCTTTTTATCCCGGAGAACTTTCGTAGACTCTTTGTCTAATCCAAAACTTCTGCCGGCAGAATGGCGATTCTTTTAAGATCAGAGAAATGTCTACAACTAAAGGTATCATAAATAGGCAACATTACAGCAGCTGCTGCCACTTTCCGCACCCCAGATCACAGGACCTCATTCATCGCCTTGATGCCTTGTTCTGAGAGGACATTCAAACGAAAAATCAAAACTTCTTTCTTTCACTTCCTGACAAGCTACCGATCACCCGTAGTCTGGGCAAATCGTATTTGTCTTTACCGTAATTGGAAATCAGGAATTTATCAGTTATTCTTAAGTGTGACCAACATTCATTAACTTTGTTAATTAAAATTTTTTCTGACCTTTGCAACGGTGACCTTTCTGTCAAAGGTGTTCTCTATGAGCTCTCTGATCTTTCTCAAAGTTTCTGTTAGTTTCCGCTCTTGTAAAAAAGAATTTCTTTCCTTTAGTCTCTACTTCTCTGGCCAGCCACACACATCCAATTCTGTGGATCTAACACATGACCGAAGCCGGGAGAAATCACACTTCCTCAAAGCCAACTAAAAGCAAGTATCTGTCTTTTGGAACTCTCTCCATTCCAACCCCAGGAGGATCCCAGAACATCAGATTGGGATTTAAGGAGTTGGCTCTAAGGTAGTCATCTCTACTCCACTAACAAGAGCAGCACCATCATCGTCTCCATAAAGGTCCCTTATAACATTGATGACATCTGATTTTCCAGTAACTCCCAGATATCAGTTGTTGTTTTTTTTAAAACGTTTTCAACTTCCTTATCTTTGGCCATCTCTGCCATCTCGAGTAAATCTGCTACTCGGAAATCATAATTTTGCTGATTCATTCATTTTTCTTGTTTGTATCCGCTGTCGTGTGTCGGCCAAGAGTCCGACTGTTGGGAAAGATACGATGTTTGAGTCATCTGACACTGCCAGCATTAACGGATATTACTTGTGGTTTGTTTAGCTTATCAGGAATTCTTATTAAAGACATCTTATTTATATAACCAAACCTAAAATGAACATTTCGGCTCTCGAAGTTTCTTTTCCTTCATTTCTTCGCTTTTATTGTGTAATGCATGTGTATTCCACGAATAGCTATGTTAGTACATCTGGAAGAGATGCTGTATCACGTGATCCGCCGCCATGTGCTTCACCCTATTGCTTTTCCTGAGACAACATCACTCCAAAATTCATTCTCTTGTTGTTGCTATTGTTTGTTGTTGTTTTTTTTTCTTTAAAAATATGTTCTACCTCCATAAGCATGATTCGACAAATAAATATAATTTAATCCACCTAACGCACTGCGAGATAATTTGGCTAACACTGAGGCCCTAAGACGGATAACGGTCCACGCGCTTATTTTCACCGCCATTATTCGAAACAAACCATCTTATGCCTAGAATAGTTACTAATCCCCACAGTTACGGCTGATGAAGCATTCGCGACCCCCGTGTTTAATGACACTATCTTGAAGCTGCTGCAATCGGCAACAGTAATCTCCCTTTTCAACGCTGCGCCTCCAGAGGCATGTGACATGTTTATTCATTAGGGAACACGCCAGCTGTTTAATAATGAAGTATCAGTAAACAGGAGTTAATGTATTCCATGAATGGAAACAGACTTTCAACAGATTAACTAACTGAATTTTACTAAATTTAAAGTTTCAACGATTCTTAAGCGAGACGTCAAAAAAGGGGGCCGTCTATAACAACCTCGTATGCGTCAGAGTTGTGTATAATAATACGTGATATGTGACATTCGGCTATCCGTCATAATTGTGCACAATGCTGTATGGGTTTTCGTTGCGCATCATATCTGTGCAAGACGGTCTGGCCTACAAAGCGAGTCACCAGATCAGCCCACAGTTTCATTTCGAAGCCGAACTTTAAATAATGAAGCAAGTTCTAAATACAACAAATTTACATCCTCTTTTCGTCAGATAAACACTAGGGGAGGAGACAATCCATAGAATAAGAGTTACTCGGACTCGTGAAAGAGATTCTCTTGCCTGGCAGCAGTTCGCCAGACCTCAGACGAGCGCTTAATACAAAACAGGTGTCCGCTTGGAGCGCGGTCTGTCTGCACCACAGATTACATTCCAGGTATTTTTTTCATGAAGTCAGCTACGGGTAGCGTAGGTTCCCCTTACACTAAACAGATCAAGGATCGCCTAATTACGTGGTATTTGAGTATCTACGCTGGGTGTGTGTGTGTGGGGGGGGGGGAAAGGTTTGCTCGAATCCGTCTGATCATTCTCCAGCTGCACTGGTACGGGGCGAAACAGTAAGTCCACACGGCTCAGCTTTACGAGTGGTTTGGCCCGATGCCGCCAGACGGAGAATCGGTGCGATGACTGACTGGGCGCGAGCCGCCTACAACTGAAACTGACGCTTATTTTGTTTCTCCTCTAATTCTTTCCGCGTCTTTAAACGACGACCCCCCCGGCCCCATTCTTCTTCTGGGTCTTAACCTTTCACCGACAGCTCGATCACCGCAGCATACAAACCGGGGCCTATTTAATCGCCATTTAAAAAATTTATTCATTTATTTATTTTGCGAATGTTTTCCCTTCTGAGGGATGTAGAACCACCGTTTCTCGGGGAGGTGACAGCCACTCAGCGATTACGGGCCGATGGAAACCTGCCCCTCCACCACCTGCTTTCGATTGACCGTGGTCCGTTCTTAGTCTGCGCCACGCCCAGCCCCTCGAGAACTCGAGGATGATCCCAACCAAACCAAACCACAAACGCCAGAACAAAAACAAATGCCGTCCAGCCTCCAGTGTCGTACAAACGTCCCTGACAACTCTAGAACTTCCTTCAAGATTCTTGCTGAATGGTTCCGCGTGATCTCAGATTTTTAATTTATTTAAATTTGAATTTGAGAAATTAATAATTCGCATCATTTGCATTGTTTTTGCTTCGGGAAAGAAAAGGAAAATTAGGGCTTCCAAAGACTTTTGCGCAGCAGTGTATGATCTCAAGAAATGCGCAGACACCTTCTTGCGAAACATTTCGAAACCCCGAGAAGCAGCGCGTATTTTGGATGGGTAGAATATTTCCTGTTTCGTAAATAGAAAGAGATTCTCTCTCTCTCTCTCTATATATATATGTATATTTTCATCAAACGCCGGGTGTTGTGTGTACATCACGAGTACAGCGGATGCTGAAAGATAAGGCGAATGAAGTAACAACAAGGACGAAAGGTTCTGGGCTTCTTTTCCACGGCGATAATTGGAGATTCATCAGAGAGAGAGAGAGAGAGAGAGAGAGAGAGAGAGAGAGAGAGAGAGAGAGAGAGATCGTTGATCAGGATCAAAGCAAACTTTGCATTGATGTAGAGGCATCATCACCGAAGGAGGAATGTTCATTAAAAAGTTACAGTATTAATTAAGTAAGACAAAACAAAAGAAATAATAATAGACCAAAAGAATTTACTAAAAGGGTAACGCGACGAACAGGAAAATATATATATATATATATATATATATTACTGAACGATGGAATAAACATCATGTTGCTGTTATGCTTGCTTACCTTTACAAAGTAGACAACCTTCGTGAAGGATCTTAGTGTCGTGGTTATCCGCTAGGAAGCGATGGCAATCCCGCGCCTTGACGAAGTGCCGGGATTTCCCACCCGATCAGTGAGTTTTCCACTGGGCCTCTTTTTAGGTGTCAGTTAGAATCGAGATGGCAAAGAAAAAAAGGAAGAGGAGGGGAGCGAATAGAAACCACGCCCCAAACCCGAGCCGTTCTTGCGGGTTGGGGCGAAGTCGGTCGCTTGACCTTAGCAGTCTGGTAGATTGACCTCTGGATTAACCTAATTATTATCATGACTCAGTTGAATAATTTGAAAAGCAATTGCAACCATGTAGGAGATTATGTGTGTGTGTGTGTGTGTGTGTGTGTGTGTGTGGTGTGTGTGTGTGTGTGTGTGTGTGTGTGTGGTTTATATGCGGAAATCGGCTGTCTATTTATATCCTTTAACCCTGTGGGAAAATTCAGTTATCAGAAAAGATAATCGGCGAGGAGTTTGAGGTCCATTGTGAGGACTCTATCGAATTATCCACCTAAACAGCGAATGCAGGAAGAAATTAGGCCGCTCGAAAGAGAAGCCCCATCGCTCATGGTTCGAAGAAAGACTTCTGTGCAACTCTTCTCGAATGGGAGAGGTGGGAAATCGAGCAGATCTGGAACTGTTTCCAGGCCCCGCTCGGACGAGCTGATGATTTCTGTAGCCATTCTGGACGGCGACGCACTCAAGTTTCCATGGTGATGCATTAACGACCGAAGAGAGCAGGGGCGGGTCTCACCCGTTAAAATGGCCGGCTTCTGACGAGTTGCACGCTGTTTAAAATCGATACACTGATATGCTCGTTAGATGTTGAGTTATTTGTCTGGAAACACAGCACAAAAGCGAAGCTTCAGAAATATATATGGGCATATATATATATATATATATATATAATATATATATATATATATATAAACATACGTCAGGAAACTAATTATAGCGAGTGAGAAAAATTAAAACTGAAAGCAGAGAAAGAGATGGAGAGAGAGAGAGAGAGAGAGAGAGAGGAGAGAGAGAGGAGAGAGAGAGAGAGAGAGAGGAGAGAGAGAGAGAGAGATGAAGACAGAGAAGAGAGAGAGATGAAGAGAGAGATGAAGAGAGCGATGAAGACAGAGAGAGAGAGATGAAGAGAGAGAGATGAAGACAGAGATGAATACAGAGAGAGAGAGATATGAAGAGAGAGATGAAGACAGAGATGAAGACAGAGAGAGAGATGAAGAGAGAGATGAAGACAGAGAAGAGAGAGAGAGAGATGAAGAGAGAGATGAAGACAGAAATGAAGACAGAGAGAGAGAGATGAAGAGATAGATGAAGACAGAGAGAGAGAGAGAGAGAGAGAGAGAGAGATAGAGAGATCTTTTTGCATTAGAATATAAGGAGAATAATGTAAAAACCGAAACGAAACTCACAATTGTAAGAGATTCATGAAGCCTGCACAAATCTGGTTCTAATCTGAGTAAATGAACCATTGACAGTTATGGAAGATAATTGTATTTATAAACGACAAGCAAATGGACTGATACGTGGTCGGATTAAAAACTAACCTTTTAAAACATATGCGCCCCTAAATCAGTAGGCTGCCATTCTTTGATTGGGTATACCCCGGCTGGTTTGTAGGGATCCCTTAATGTAGCTTGGCCACCAGCTTCGGGTGACTCGACGAAGGAACCTACAGGGGGGAGAGAAGTGACCACCAATAACTCTACAATTCCTAAACTGATTTCACCTATCGGCCATTTCTTACACTCACTAACTTTTCTAATAATAACCGATATAGCTAAACGAAATTGTTCGTCCACACAATCGAATCTACTAATATTCTAGAACCTTCTATTGGTAGAGTTGGTAATTCCAATCGTTCATACTACAGAACTAGAACTTCGTTATTTTTTATACTTCGATTGATTACCCTCACATCTGAATTGCATCCCCCTACACATTTGACTTTTTTTGTTAACAATTATCCCAATGTCTTCTTTCCGAAACTAAATTTTATTTATTTGAAAACTACGATGATTTACTTTCTACTTATTTGATATGTATATACCGTATTTTGCGGCATATAAGACGCCCTTTTTTTTTCAAAATTTGACCCTCAAAATAACCCTGCATCCTATATGGTGATGGTCAGGCTTGGGGTCCAGCTTGGGATCTCGGCATCTCCTTAGTTTAACATTCCAAACAACTTCAGAATGAATATATATATGGTATATTACACTGCACACGGTGTGTATAGGCCTTGTACGTGCTACACATACTCATTCCACATCGCCACACCCTGTATTTACTGGGGTTCGTGGGGCTCCGTCGGATTCGGTCTTGGGACACCCCGCTCTACACGGTTAATTATGGTTATTTCCTGCTTAATGCTCAGCACGACACCAGACATGGTGGCTTTATTCATAGTTAACTCTGTGGGCAATATTTATGAGTAAAAAGGGCTCATAAACATCGAAACTGGACTACGGCGACATGCACCAACCTCACCTTCGCTCACCAAAACAAATAAATGATGGTGGCGCCGCCATTCGAGCAGCTGGAAAACTAACGTGCGCCATTGGCGTGAATTTCGAACTCACTTCCAGCTGCTCGCGGCCGTACGGAGGTCGGGAAATTGGACGGTTTTTCCATGTTTATCCGACAGGGACATAAAGCCCAATGATCGGTTAATATCCTTAAATATAAGGTTTAGTGGGTAATAGGCATGGGCTGAACTCTGCCTCAGGCCGAGTGTCGAAGGCACGAGGCATGGTCTGGGGTGAACAGTAGCTCCCCCGTCGGGGTCCGGGGCAGGCTCTAGGAAATTCCCTTCAATTTTATTTTTCCAACATATTTCATGCTAAATTTAGGGTGCGTCCTATACGCCGGTGCGTCTTATACGCCCGAAAAAAGGTATTTAAAATCCTGTAATATAATGCTATTTCTAAGACTGGACCGCATTCCTCGAATCGGCTCTCAATAATGATATATATGAGGAAATTAGAACTTCTGTTAGCGCCATTTAATCTCCCTATCTCAACGATGAAATGGTATATATATTTATATAGGCACTCAACTTTAACTCAGACATCTTTGACAGGAAAAGGGAGATAACTGCAAAATACCGCAAAAGTTTCCTTTACAAAACGAGAATCCCTGCCATGGCCGTTCGTTTTAAAATGGTCATTTTCGTATCATGGTTGCAGAGAACAGAGTGGACGGTGCTATGCGCAACAAAGAATTAGACAGCGCGTGGCGTGGAGAGGAACCTACAAATTGTCTATCAAACTGTAAAAACTTGCGTCTTCAGGGTAGATCTGCACTAATGCGTAGAAAGGTCGAGAAAATCCATAACGAAAGGTGACCCATTTTAGAAACTGTTCCAATTGTTCCCTTTAAACGACACCGATCGGCGCCATGTGGGCCTCAGATGACATCTTTCATCACCAGAGGCGTTCTGCCCCTTAGTCGTTTTGATTGCTGGTTCGATATGCGTGGATGAACTGTATATTTTTCAAAACAAACGACGGGTGGGTGGGTGGGTTAAGTACTTCCTGAAAAACATCAATTCGCGGGAAATCTGGACTTCTCTTGAGTTTCAAGCGCCAGTGAGACGAGACGACCCGGGTCCCTATTATTTATATTCACTGTTGTAATGTCGTCCGCCCGATCATTCCATCCCAAATTTACATTTTTATCTAGCGTTATCGCATAGTTATCATTTATTTCTACAAAATGTCTTCCATAGTTAGCGCGTTTGTATGCTTATTCGTACAAAACCTTCGATATCCACCCTATTTCCTCTACACCGTTTTGGCCTCGGTCTGAAGTCAGACGGGGTGTTGTTTTGTAGACCCTCCCTTTCCCCCTTCTATCGAGAGAAGAAAATTCGTTTCCCCTCCATCCCTTTAGCGGCTAATGTGAAATTTTCCGCTCCGTTGCGCATTCCGTCTCGTAATCACGTGCTTGTCTATCGATCCGTCCTACTCTTCCTTGTCGATGTACCAGTCATCCGCAGTTTCGAAGCGAACACCCAGCAGCTTCCACGGGTAAGTGGTGTTGTTACTACTGTTCTCGTACGGTCTGCAGCCCCCGTGGCGCTTGTTTCGTTTTCTAAAGCTGAAGCAAGACTGTCCATTCTTGTCCAGCAAGCCTCGGGGGGGTCGGAGGAGGGGCAAGGGATTTTCGCAACTGTTCCCCGATATCCGGGATTCAAATTAAAACGGTACACTGCTAAGAATGCTACCAACAAAGGAAAATAGGCGACGACGTAAGGATTAACAAAAACACAAGGGCAAATTTACCTTTTATTTGCTGTCTGTCGTTAAACCGATTGTGCCTGGGAGGCGGGTGTGTTAACATTAGTGAGGACAGATGTAACGCTAAGCGGCGTCACGACTTCCACGGGTCTAGTCTCGAAACGTTGCTATCCGCTCCCTAGCCGGCTCCGATCACACTCTCTCTCTCTCTCTCCCCGCCGAACCCGTCTTTCCGCACCCTATAACTCCACAATCAGCGGTATCGAGCCTTCGAGAAGCTCGCGTAAGGCCGGCAATCGAAGGGAATAGCGTTTAGAAAAACTGACCAAACCGAGAAGATAGCCCGCCCCCCCCCCCGCTTCTCACATCGAGAAACCACTCCGTCAGATCTTCGCGAATTTCTTCCCGGAAAAGATTCTTTTCTTCTCTTTAAAATACCCAATCGTTGTCACCGCGAAAAAAATCAAACAAAAAAAACACGTGCCCCGGTTTACACCTGACCGCCGTGACATTGTCTCTATTTCTTTAAAGCATCCCTATCCATTTCCAAAAAGGGGGGGTCTATAATAATATTAAATTTTGGCCCATGATCCAAAAGAAATCTAACTAAATATTTATTTTAAAAAAATAATAACGGTGCTGAGTTTCAGTTAAATCCTGACATTATTAACCATCCCAGCAAGCTTTCTTGTGCAACTTCCGGTGTTGTTCTGTCTCATCCAGGTAGAAAGGTTACTGGGAGTTGGAACGTTGCAGAGACTCTGTGGACACTGAGTCTCCAGACACACGCTCGCTATCTAATGTAACACCTAAGTGACTCTCTCCTCTTCTGCCGGTATCACGCGCCGATTTTATAGAGACGATCTTCCCTTTCTTTAAATTTTCGGCCTCTATCCAAAGGTTAAGACCTGGAACGTCACAGAACCGCGTCTCACCGTTTCTCCAGCCAGTCTATATAGCGGCAGGGTGGCCGAGTAGACGGCGCTGTCTTCTCGGGGGTTCTTCCCAACGCTCCGGTATATCACCCCACAGCGAGACAGGAGTTCTGGCAGGGCCTTCGCCTTCCCTGCTGAAGACGGAAGCAGCAGAGCCCGGCCGGCCGTGAGATGCGGCGGTGGACTGCGTCTCTTCAGTGCAACCGCGACACTGCCCATCCTCATCAACATATCTGCTGCTTTCCGCGACGAAATTTTTAAGTCTTGGAGAAAGTCCGCCTTTCCTTCGGCGTGCGATCGGGGACAATATAACGGTCGGCAGAACCACACAATAACCGTAACGGAGAAAGAAATCAATGGCCAAAAAAAACCCAACAGCAACAACAGTTCTTGCCTACAAACCAAACGGAGGAAGACGAAGCGATTAAAGGGAATCGCGCTTTAAATTACCCCGGCCTTGTAGTCGAGCCGTTAGGGAGTCTGGCCGTCTGAAGTCGGTTGGCCCGGCCTCGCATTACAGCCATAATTAGAGAAGCCGCGTTCTCTACGGCTTTGCCGACTCCGTTTGACATTAATCTTTAATATAGTTCTCTCTGTAAACACTAAGAGAGCCTTAAGATTCTTCATCTACGCGTGAAATATTAAATGGCAGAGGTTATACACCGGTGAACACCCGTTTTCGGTCGCCGCTGTCATTCAGATTCGGGCCCGTTTCCCCAGCAGTCTGCCTCACCCCCCCCAATTAAATGGAACAAACCCATTGTCTTCCCCAGCGGCTCTCTCTGCCTCGCTCTTGGTTATCATTTCTCTCCGTGTATGACGCTGTTGGATTAAAGCAACAACAGTGAAAAGCAAAGTGGAGACATGTAATTAAACAAAAGTTACAACTTTTATTGGTGAAATAATAATAATAATAATATACATAATTGCAAATAAAGGGTGTCTCTCATAAGTTTGTGTGGAGAGTCTCAAAAGCACTGAAGTCAATAACGGAAACAACGGCCAGTTCCCCGGCAGCAGCCATCTTCTCTCTGCGTTCAGCTTTTGCGAGCTCTCTGTCTGCGATATACAGACCGGGATGGATAGCAGAGGCATCCTTTCTTGGTGCAATCGGGAAAGGAAGCACAGCCTCAGCATCGTTTATGGCAGCGGTTTAAAAAAGTCTTATAATAAAGCTAGGGTTGAGATGCCATCTGGTGTCGAAAGGCCGTTGAAGAAGACCCGTGTAGGCAGAGCTCAGTAGGAGCATAGATTGCGTACGGACGACAGAATGGCGTTGGATCCACCTTGAAAGTGCCTTCAACAGGCCCAGTCAGCGGAGAATGGCCAATGGAGTGTCAGTAGCAAACGAAGGGACCACGACTGGCCGACTCACCGGTAGCATACTGCGAGAAGTGTTTGCCTCGGAGAGCTACCAATAAACACAACGTTAGGATCCCAAAACCCAAGTTGCGATATATCGCTGTATGGGCCATTAGGCAGCGGAAAATCAAGGCTACAGTCTGGCGAGTTGTGGTCACAACTGCTGCTGGCCTACTACTATCAATTATTTAAAAAGGGGAATTAGTAACTTGTGACCCTAAGTAGCTTTCGTACAAGTAAATATCCGAGTCCGGCTCGAGTTCCAAACTATGCAAAAATTAATCGGGGCTGTAGGAAACTATAGAATTACCATGAATTCCCCATGAGTAAACTACACACGTGCAGAATTCCAACAGTTAGTTGTATCTGCATATGTAAAACCTGTGTCTAACTCGTCAAACAGAGATAACCAGCCTCCCCGTACTCCTCTGTTATAGCCATCTCAGTCAAAGCAGCAGAAACAGGATGTAGCTTGTCTCTGCTTCCGAATGGTACGGCGGAAGGTACTGATGGCTGAACGGGGCCCTTTCACTTATCCCCGCCACAGACCGGCTGACAATCTGCTGGGCTGCTGGTTTGGCGTTTGGACGTTGCACGTGATTACATTGATGGCACAGAACATCTTGGGCCTGAAATTGTCTGGAATATGGCTATACTCATTCAGTTTGTATATGACCTGACCACCCTGCGACACCACTTTTGCCTTGCGAAGTCTGTCATCTTAGCCCCACATCAGAATGAGATTAAACTATCAGCCAGCACCTCCCCCCTGACATAGATGTGATCCTCGTGAACTAAATTCTTCTTGTTCCCAGCAAACCGAACGTATTTTATGATGGTAATGGCTGACTGCTGATAACTCGCTTCGAGATTCCCATCTTAAAGACAGTAAAGATAAACTGCTACCATTTGTACAGCGTGACGACACAGAGAGGGGAGACAACGGGCCTGCTCTCAGACTCTCTATATACTGTATTAAAATAACTATGGGAACACACGGGATATGCACAAATAATGAGTACTTGTAACTCAAAGACATAATACACACACAATGCATTATTACAGAAAGTATTTTTAAAAAATGAACACCAAATACAGTTTATCAGTATTTGGTGTGTGAGCTAGTTGTTTTTTTTTTTAAATCATGACCCCTTGTTTTCATGCTCCCATACAAGTTATCATTGTATGACTGTGAAAGGTTCATCATTTTGTAGCACTTCCCACAGTCCATCCAACGTGTCTGGTGAACATTTAACTTTCTCGGTGCAGCCAAATAACTCCCATATAGTCTCAATGCTGCTTACATGAGGGCTTTGCGCAGGCCAGGGTGTCTTTCTGAGTGTTCCATCAGTCTTTTTATTTTGCAAAGTCTTTCACTACATCGGCTGTATGCTTGGGGTCACTGTCATGTCGGAAAACGATTCCCTTCGCAATGAGATATCTGTCTCAGAGAATGGCACAATCGGTGAGAACCTGCCTGTACCCGTCGACGGTCAGGATACCTTCGAGTTCAGGCACATTTCTTGGTTGATATACACACAGCTCCACGCTTGTATTAATTCACCTTCATGCTTCACCGTACAACCTGGTCCGTCTTCAAGCAAACCGCCTCTGATTAGTGCCAAAGTAGTTGGACTCATCCGTAAAGAGCAGCTCCTTCCAGGTTCGGTCATCCCACTGTTTCATTTCTGCTGTCCATCTCAGCCCCGCCGTCTGGTTGCCTGTCCTCAGCAAAGGTTTACGGCCAGCTACACACCTAGAGATACCGACCGCTTCACGCTGACATGTATCTTACTGTTCTTGAAGAAACGTTAGCGCCCCTACTTACATCTGGGTCATTCGAAAGATCTCTCCTGGCTTGTCGTCTGTCACGTAGGGGACATACCCCGAGGTAATTAACATCACTTTTAAAGAATATGGGATTTCTTTCCCAACCCTGCCTATTGTCAGCAGTGCCAGTTTCACATATCCTTCTCAGATTATTGCATACAGCTCCTTTTGAAACATGAAGTCGGGCTTCTACCTGCCGCGTGGAGTAAATGTCACTAGCTAAGATGTTTTTATACACGCTTTTCACGCGATATTTCTGTTTCCAGCAGCCATAGTATCACTGCCCACACACTTATAGCCCTTCTGCGAGTATGACACTTTCTGATTGGTTGCATGGAAGCCAATCACAGTGCACTCTACCAACACGTGCATTCTAGTTTTTTGTGCACGAGATTCCATCATTTGTTTTTCGTGTTTTATATCCAGTTTTTCATTCATTTTTCATAATTATTCTCAATTCTAACTTCGTATGAAAATCAGCTTAAATAACAACTAATCCACAGCACATAGTATGCAACATATTTCCAAAACCACTTACACCATTCAGAGTTAATAAAGGTTATTCGATTTAATGGGAAACAGCATATTTTTCCCCCTTTTATTATGAGCCGTAGTAGAATAAAATAACTATCTGCTGCCACCTTAATTAGTTTTCCCACGATATTCGGCCTTAATTGTGATTAGGCCCTCACAGAAAGGCCAAGAACTAAAATACCTGGTGGGTCGTTTAGTTTTAGCAGGGGCCGGGTTAAAGAGGAAATTCGTTTGAACGCTAAAGGTCAAAAGAGCGAACAACTCACTCCCCAGTCTATCGCTGCTCCAGTTGAAAGAGAAAATTGCTTTCGACGTGGTGGAAAGATGACATTAAAAAGCCGTGGTTGGGGGGGGACAACGAACGTCACAAAGGGTGCATGTTAAAAAGGGTAAGACAGAGGGACGTTTTATCCCCCCCACTCTCCATCTTTCTTTGGCCAATTTTGCGAAACGCGAGCGCCGAGCCGTTCCTTCCATCGCGTGGGGGAAGGAAGGGCACTTTCGTACTACCAGGGCCGGATACCAACCACCCTGTCTAATCGTCATCGTGCGTCGGGGGCTGGGATTCCATGATCCCGCAGGCGTTCGTTTACTCGTGTAATTACGGCTTCTGGTCTGGGTTTGTAGCCAACAACAGCAGAAATAGGCCAAAGCTATAATACACCTAGTTACGTAGATGCACGCCACGGTCGGACAGCATTAAACACACCCTGGTTCGTGCAGTTTTCTCGTTGAATGCTTAAACAGGATTTTAAATCATCTCCCGTTAAAGTTTGTAAATAGATTCTTCATTCCTTTTTGCTAGTAAAATTAAAAAAAAAAACCCCCACCAACTCATGTTAAAACGTAGATGAATGGCAGTCTCGCATCGCCTCCCCCTGGCGGCGAGTGATGTCGAGACGGCGTGCTGTAAAGGAAGTGGTCTGTCACGGGTTAACCGAAACAGTCAATGGCCACTGATGATGTGAGTATTTTTATTTGGGGGGGCGCATTTTTTCTTTGTGTAAAAAGGATACATATACAGAAATGTCCCTTTTCTCTGCTTCTCTAACCATTCATTCATTTGAAACGCATAAGATATATTTACTCCAGTTCTAAAACGTTTTTTTTTTCTTTTTTTGTATTCTGTGCGATGCCCCCTTAGCAACAACAAAGCTTAATGTAGCTGGGTGTAACCTCATTACACTAGCGTCCCCGGCCTGAACGGGTGGTGTAGCAGATACGTCTCAGCGTTCACCGGCTCTGCATTGTTCACTATATCGATTGCAAACGACACATTTCGCCGCACGCTGGCACACGCTGCCTTTCCACGATGCGCGGCAGAGATGAGCGTATTCCGTGTCTGGCAACGTTTTAACAAGCAAGGTAATCATTAACTAGTTCCTCCCGACTAACTGGCGGAATCGAACGAAGTCGCACTCCGCACATTGTGCGGTCATTACCTAAACACACCGACGAGCCTTCAGACATCTAACTAACGTGGCACCGCCGTCGTGACTTTTCTGATAACTTCCAGATTACGACAGAGCTGCATCCCGTCGGTCGGAAGATTATCATTTGAATACAATACTCAGAATTTAGCGGAGGTTCACCTGATGTTACCTTCGCCTATCAGAAGGAATTTTATTATCAAAAGCTATTTTCTTCTTCTTCTTCTTCTTCTCCGCATAAATTCGCGTTCGCCGGAGCCGGTTCTCAAAGGGTTAATGAAAATAAAACTTACCGACTCGCTCTCGGACTCCAGAAGCTCTCGTTCGTTCTCGGAGCGGATCTCGCCGGGGAGAGGTCCAACTACAAAGCCAATACAATTCAATAGGCAAACTGGATTTCGACCTCAGCTGCTGAGCAATCGTGACAGACATTTTTGGCAAGATCCCAGATTTCCTTATTCGTGTCAACGCCGGCGGGGGCTCTAATCACGGCAGCGACATATCGTCCGCGTGACTGGCACGTGCAAAATGACTGTCGGGAGTTTGGGGTCCTTGCTAAGTATTCGTCCAATGGCCGCGCGCACGCGCACGCGTAACGACGTAGTTGGTGACGTCAGCAATGGGCATGGACGACGGTTAGCCGATATTATTACTTACGATTGGAATCTAAGGCAAAAAAAAAACTCTGGGGAAGCTTCTATGAAGCCTTCATATTTGATCTTAGCTCTGCTACCAGGTTTTAATAACACCCAGTCTGTCTCAGATTTGTTTTAATGGAATTAATTTGCATATCGCTTTAACACCTGACCTGTACTTTTACCATTAATTTGCTTTAGCCACAAAGGTAAGTCGCAACCCCCCCAAAAAGGTCTACGGCTAAAAGGAAAGTGCTTCCATTTCTAAGACCGGTTTACACTATCACTCTGAACATGACGGAGGTGATCTGTTCCGATCATTTAGCATTCTAATGGAAAAAAAAATAATAAGTGAATAAATAATTAAACGAGCCTTTTCCAACATCAAGCGGCGTCACGACTTCAAGTAATGGCTTTTAAGGGCAGATAACCGTGGTATCTTCCGCTCGAAATTTTTTTAGTTATTTTGAATAGCGGATCCGAGCATACTTTTATCTAACGTCTGAATATACTTGCTTAAATGGAAATTTCGCGTCTGTTCAGGGGCATCCTAGGTATCGACAGTATGAAGGTATCGGATAACAATGGCATCTGTGACACTTTCTGCAGCCGAAGTAACATTGTTCTAAATATTTCGAAATCCTGTCAACGCGGGTACTTTTCTGATTTAGAGTCTCTAAAAGTAATAGTGACGATGATCGTTTATATTTTGAAAAAATGTTCTGTTTGAATAATTTAATTTATAGATTTATGCTTCAATTTTTTTTTGTCGTTTAAGAAATATTAAAAGAAACAAAGGTATTTTAATGTTAACCCTTTTCAGCCTTAATCTTATACGACAATGACCAAAACTATTCCAACCGTCGAAATAATTCTGATATTTTGTTCGCTTGTTTGAATGTAAGTATATCATAAGTAATGAAACACTTAGGCATTTAATTCCCCCCCAAAAATTTGCCGTTTAAATATTTCATTTTGTTATAAGAACCTTTTAAGAAGAGTTCTGGAAAGTGCACGTCCATTGTACTTTGTTTCTCTTTTGCTCTGTAACATTGCATCTCTACGAGAAACTAATCCAATAAAGATGTTCGGTGCAGAAGGCACCACAATGTCTAAACAATGTTTCTTTTGGCTTCGTTATGACAACAAAATATTCTTTTCAATGCAACACAGTGAATAACTCAATGTTTTGAAAAAACAACCCACTAAAGTAATGCGATAATTCTGACCGTCACTTACACAGCACTCGAGAGGACGATTCGGTTTACATTATCCTCACCACTTTTTTCCTCTTAAAAAAGAAGCACATCTCAAGACAAGTATTATGGATACTCTGCTATTCCACACCATATCTGGTTACAACAAGGTTTTCTTCTGCCGTCTTCCTCAGGATTAATATGTCAACCAACTGTTTTTTTTTCTGGTTTGTTTTTCTTTCCTGTTTTTACGTATTATAAGCCACCGCGCCATTCTCTCATAAACACCGGAGGGGCAGGGTAGACAGAGTGATCAGGATACATTGCAATGGCACCAGCTAACTAATTTCACAGAAGCTCGCTTTCAAACTCATCTTCTCGCGTTCCACGGAGAAGCGGTTAAGCGTAGCGAGATCAGCAGGGCTGCCGGCCGAGTCCGACTGGTTCTCGAAAGCCGACAGATGAATTAAATCTCTCTCTCTTGTTTACGTTGTCTCGGGCGTATCCGGGAGATGAGGAAGAACAGGTTCTGCAGCTGTTCCAGTTTGTTTGTTTTCCGTTTAGAAGGCTTCTCCCGGCAAAATCCGTACAATAGAAGGACGACGCCCTGTTCGTTCCCAACAGGTACGCATTATTGTATGATGGAAATCCGTTGGGATTATCCATCTATTTTCTGGTTTGGTTTTTCCTACTCCATACGAAGAACAGCGTAAGAACAAATACGATAGAACTAAAAATACAAAGGGCGGTTATTTTTTTTGTTTTTTTTAACGCACTCGAAGAGCTCCGAAATAGGGGAGAGAACCCCACCCACCTTGTTCTCAGAGCGTAAAAACTGGACTAGCGCAGACTGAACACGTTGGCACCTGTAGCTGTAAGCCACAAGTGTCCAAGCCCAAGTAAACCGGCCCTGGCTGCCTGCGACCGGTCTGAACAAATACGTACCGACTCTACTGTAGCACAGGAAGTAGTAGTACCTACGGAATAACTTAGTAATTGCAAAGTATAAAACTTATCCAGGATTTTTTTGAGGCTGTCTAATAAAGTACCAAAGGTCCGTGTCGAGTCTTTAGGGGAAATGGCACGCGCTCTCGCTTCCTCGTTAAGGAATTTGTCATTTCTGTGGGGTTTTGTGAAAAAGCATTCTTTCCCTCCAAAATCCCCCATGCAGCGAAAATCCAACGGATTCAGATCGGGAGACGACGGCGGCCAATCGTGTCTGTCTATTTGTCAGATCCGCAAAATATCTCCGACGCGTCTGCATCCTCCCAGCGGCGCCCCCTATCGTGTCGGAATCTCCAGGGCTCGGGATTTACAGGAGTCTCCCCAGAATATCGCTTGTGTAGATTTTGGCAATGATTTCGATATCTCGAGGGACGAAAATCAATCGGGTTTCTCCATTGACGGTGTGATGCCGGCCCAAACTATTACTGATGACGCTCTGTATTCAACGAATGATGTTTTGTGTGTGTCTTGATTGACAGAGGAAGATCTGGAGCAAACAAAGCGGTCATTTCGAATGATCGATCTGAGCAATTACTCATCCGAAAACAGAATGCGCGAATGACGGCTACCTGCGTACTGAGTCTTGCGTGGACAAGAACAATTCTTCTTCTATTGTTTCGATTACCCTGCCAGGAAGGGGTCCTCTGGAATTTACAAGGATGGAGTTTGAACTCCCTCCCGACCACTTTCCGAACTACCGATTAGCTGACCTTGAGATGCTAGGCCATATTTCGCATAAACTGCTGCCAGTTTCGAGAAATCCGACTGGCTAACAACTTTTTTTTTTGAAATCTTTGATTGCAGAGATTTGGGACGGATCGATCGATGATAGGGCGATGAATCATGTCCGATGTTTGCATTTTTGAGCAAGTGAAACATTTCGCTTTATCTCTCGGGATGGAAAGAGCGCCACGACAGCTGAACGCCTCAGTTCCATCTGGCCCAATTTGGATGCAAGACACGACGTATGGGTATTTTTTTGAAATACAGTCTTATAGTAGACAAGCCGGGCTCTTGATTGATTCAGAGCACAACAATCTCGGCCAGCCAGTCAGCAGTCTCCAAATTAACTCTCGAACTTTTCGACAGAGTTTTAAAAGCCACCCCGTACATCCCCTTATTGCGGTCACGCCTCGTCAGGGAATCTTGACAACAGACACGAGACTTAGAAGAAACTTTGAAGACGAAGGGTTTCGGTAGTGACGATGAAAAATCACGAGACTTTATTGGGATGGACATTATGGAACTTTGTGGGGGGGAGGGGAAACAAACTGTTGCTAGGTGGCGAGCAGATACAATCTAGGTATGTTCCCCCGACATATTTACTGTATTGGGTTTTCCATTAATATTTCAGGAAGACGTCAGACACGAAGAAGTCGGCGGTTGATGATCTATGGAGAATCACAGCGGGTTCTAAAATATCCAGGCGCTTGAAGTTTTATGCCTTGGGAGAGGAAATAATCCTAACCAACTCTTAGTCGCGTTGTCAGAGTAACTTATTTCTATTGTATTCCTTTGGCGTTTTCGAACACTGAAGTTGTCAATCGAGTTTCTATGATATGCGGTTATTTTTTGTGAGCGGGGGAAGGGAAGGATCGCTAGAAGAAGCATTGAGGTCCTTTTCCTCCCATGAACTTACCACATCGGTTAGTGGAAAGTTCTAGCTAGAACTCCTCTCTCCGGGCGTAAGAGTAAACCTGGGGCACACGGGAAAAGAAAAACAGTTCGAGCCACTATTCGTCCGTACAACAGTCCAAACCAATACCTACTGGGAATTAACATCAGAGTCCAGGGTTCTTTCTCGGGGCCAAAACCCCTGACAATGACGACGGCTGAAGAGCGACAAAAGGTAGGTTTATTTAATTAACTCTGTTACCAGTAACTCGGTGATAAGATAGCCCTCTACTTTCGGCGAACGATGTACTGAGTACATCTGACATTCAGAATAAACCCACTTCTTTACGGTTCAAATAATAAGTTAGATGTGTTTCACTAGCCGTCGTATGTACGCGCCTGATAAATCGATTTATATATGAAATACGTAATATCTCTTTTGTGAGTCCACAAGTGCAGCCGCCGCTGTTACTCTTACCTTTCAGTTTATATGGATATTTATTGGAAATATATGTAATGTTGTTGCTGTTGTCGTCATCTTCGTCTTCGTCCTCCGCCAGTCTCAACAAGGGAGATAACCACTTTACATTAAAGATAACTCTGGTGATGAAGCGTAGTGCCGCGGCCATCCGATAGAAAGCGATGCTTATCCTGCGCTACGACGGAGGCCCAACCATCCGACTTTCGCAAGTAAAATCCCACCCGGAGCTCTTCCATTTTTTAAGATGCGGAAGAAAACTTGGCATATGCAATGACTAAACAGTTATTCTCGTTTATCGACAGGATGATTGAAAAAGTTACCCCGGCTCCCATTTTTTTTTTTTTTTTTGAAATAGGGATAGAAGTTTTTTTTTAAAGATATTTAAATAATTATGTGCCAAATTTTCCTGCGCCATTTTTCTTTTGGAGCGGAAAGATGACGCATCCGGGCCACAGCTGCACCAAGTCACGAGGTACGGAGGTTTGTAGGATTGATGAAAGGTTTCTACTTCGGTCTGAATCTTTCACCGAGCCGACTGCCATCACAGTTTCGATGCGGACTTCCACTGGCTTTTGGTCACGTGTTGTAGACGCCTCCCTTCTTTCATTCCGCCAGCATCTTTACCGCACGCTCCTACAATAATAATAATAATAATAATAATAATAATAATAATATATAATAATAATAATAATAATAATAATAATAATTTAAAAACATGGACGGCACGCCGGATCGGAAAGAAGGAAGGGATATCAAAAGCCGTGAAAAATCAGGTGTATACGATCTCTGGCTCTTCGATTCGACTGGCGTCCCCTACACGCAGTGCGTAATGGTTCAGCTTTAATTAATAGCGGAAGCGGCGTAAAGTATTTATATCGTTTATCTTTTTTCGTTTTTTCAAAGATTGCTCGAAATGTACCAACTATGATTTTTGAAACTTGGGTCAGTGCAAGACTAGACAAGAATCATCAGTACGTGGCGCCCCAACGCTTTTCCTCAGAACGTGCGATGTTTCAGCTTTAATTGTTAGGTCACGCCAGAGCGGGTCGCACGCCGGCAATGGCGCGTCACCGTTGCATGTCCCGGATTTAGTTCAGGGCAACCGGGAACCCGTCAATCAGTTTCCGTGCTCCTGAGAGCCCCTCCCACCCGGAGCCGTTTCCTCTGCGGGCGGAAGTCCGTCCCCCCGATCTGCCCACCGGACTACTTTCACACGAGAGCCAGGGCTCGGGTCAGAAACACTCAGCAGCGCCTTAATTGCCGATGTTTTTGGCAGAGAAGGCGAATTGGAACAGCGCGTGGGCGGGAAGCGGAGGGGAGGGGAGGGGAGTGAGAATGTTAGACAAAACGAAAAGAGAAGGCGAGCCGACTGGACCCTACGCTGTTGTTTGCTTTTAATGTCTCTGAGCGCCAGACGCCGCCAGTTGTAGTGATGGTGGTGACGTCAGCGTCCACGTGCTGCCCATTTCTGCGATCTACCCGTCTATCGTCGGAGAGGAGCGCGAAGTCTATAATTAGGACAAGCATAGTTCTGGCTACCCCCCCTCCCCACACACACACCACTCTCATTCCTCTGATCTCTGGAACACCTCAGGAATCTCGTCCAGAAACAACAACAGCCTCGTCTGCGTTTGGCAAAAACGGTTCCTTTCCCTTTTTGTTTTAGCAATGCTTCCTTAATGACAGACATTGGTCTGGGGACGACGCCAGATTTACCCCTTTTTAGTATGTTGGCGGAGATTAACTAACAAAAACAAACTAACGTTTCTAGGCAGAGAGAGAGAGAGAGAGCGAGAGAGAGAGAGAGAGAGAGAGAGAGAGAGAGAGAGAGAGAGAGAGAGATGACGTCAGTACAGAGAGAGAGAGATGGAGAGAGAGAGATGACGTCAGTACAGAGAGAGATGACGTCAGTACACAGAGAGAGATTACGTCAGTACACAGAGAGAGAGAGATGACGTCAGTACAGAGAGAGAGAGAGATGACGTCAGTACAGAGAGAGATGGAGAGCAGTGCTAGCGTTCGAATTAACCCCAAATTCAGGGTCAGTGATGTAAACCCATTACGTCATTTGAATGGTTTTTGTTGTTGTTGGGGGGGGACTTTCTGAAGCCAAAAAAGAGTCACAGTACCCACGGAGTTTTTCGGATATTCGTTGCGCTTAGAATAGATAAATTATTATTATTCGGCCGCAAAAATTTCGAAAGATAATTTTTTTTAAAAAATCCATTTTTGTCCTTTTTAACCCTGACAAAACGTATACGTTACCTCCTGACAGCTGCCGGCCGTAAAGCGTGAGGGATGTCGTGATTGTAATTAGTTTTCTAGCTGTTCGCGTTGGTTTTTCAAAATCTGAGTGACTTATTTTTACTACTACTACGAATAATAATAATAATAATAATAATATAATATAATAATAATAATAATAATAATAATATAATAATAATAATAATAGGGACGGGATCCGAGAAGTTACTTCGGGAAGAGGGAGGGAGCCCGGACAGAACCCTGTCTTGGGGTGGCAGCAGTCATGTTTCTCCGGGAATAACATTTAAAGTCTGTAGAATGATGCATTCTGGGATATATGATTGACTGGCTGCACGAAGTAAGGTATGGCCGACGCGATCCCTTTCCCACCAAGTTCCGCGCACAGTCTTTTCTCTTCTTGTAGAGACTGATTGTAGAACTAGGAAATGCTGTATAATTATAGAGCGAGGTCACGACGACAGCTGAGTATTACGCGGCACAGTAAATGGATATATCTGCTGAGGGAGGGAGGCAGTGGGGAAATGCTTTAGTTGGTTTTTCGTTTCTATTTATTGTTGTAAAGAAAACCCTTTTCTGACGTCGGGCCCAGCCCTTTCCGTTTCGCACGAAAGAGGAAAACGAGACGCGTCTGACGAGAAGCGAACACTCCAGAAGACAGGCAGGCCCGCCGCCTCTCGGCTCGGCCTGGCTCACTTCTCAGAACAGAAAGCGGGCTGCCCTATCTTCCCGGAAGTGGAGGGGGTGAAAGTATAATAGACCGGCCTCGGCCGACACGTCAGTGCTGCCTGCCTCCTACACCAGCCCCCCGCTAACTCGTTCGCTGCGCTGCCAATGGTCGTCGACTTCCGTACACCTGTCACACTCGCCGGTTGATAGGATGTGGGAAAGTCGGGGCGAGCACGAGCGTGGAGTTCATTTCGGAACCCTGGACGCAGGATAATCGGGAGAAAGGCGCGAGCGCCAGCACCAGGTGATAGGTGTTCCATCACCTCGACCGATCGGCTAGTGAGGTGAGGACGAGAATTTTTCTTTTCTCTCTGGTGTTATAGTTTTCTGAGTGTTCGAAGAGGGAGAGAGATGGAGAGAGAGATGGAGAGAGAGAGAGAGAGAGAGAGAGAGAGAGGAGAGAGAGAGAGAGAGAGATAGAGAGAGAGAGATGGGAAGGAGAGAGAGAGAGAGAGAACAACCCTGTAAAAGATCTGTAAGAAAGCCCTTTCAATTTTTTTCACCCCCCCCAACCTACGATAATTCCCGATGGGCACTTTATCAACGAGGAAAGCGACGTTCTTTGGCCTAAACAACAATGAACTTTCCTTCTTGTCGGCCACTTAAACGATCTCTTAACTTCCTATATGATTCATTGCTTTATTGGTGGGGGCCAAGCTTAATTAAAATATTTCTTTGAAAAAAATTAAGAGAATTATTTTTAGAAAAGCAACAAAAACGGCCAATCAAAACTGATAAAGTGAAGACAGAGTTATCTGCCCTTACAAATATAAAGCAACACCCGTACAGATATCTTAAGTGACAAAGAGTTCATAAGTTTTAGGCTACCTTAAAATTATTTTTTTTTTACAGATTTTTTTTCATGATCGTAAATGATCACCCGACTTCAAATAAATGTAACGGAAAGTTATTCACGATGCGTTACTAATTAGAGAACCTACGTTTCTGATATCCTTTCCTGACGCCATCATCAGGGTCTTCTCCTGGGAAGGATTGTAGTATATCTTGGTGAGGTGCTGACTCGGGCCGCATGTTTGCAATATGCGTTTCTATTTTTGGATAGTACAAGCGGCTGGAGCCGACCTACAGCGCTTGTTCAGGGCTGCAGTCTGGTGATGATGACAGGGAAAGATAATCGAAACAAAATTGACGGGAACCAGTGGTGTAGTATTTTTTGTATAGAGAAATCCATACACCGTGCTGTGTTTAATAGCTAAGAGTGTATACTACACAAGAGGATAGTATTGATTCTTATTCCTAGGTTGGAGGTTCTTTTACTACGGCGACAGGATATAACGGAAATCTAAAGCTGGCAATCCTGATCCCTGCTATAGGATTTATGCATTAAACGCACGGATAGAATCTTATTTCTTCGTAGTAGTTTTTTTTTTTCTTTTTCCTTTTTTAAATGTAGTAGTCGCAGAATTGATTTTATGAACGGTTCGTGAGTTTGGGAGTCTGGGCGGAAGCCAGGAACAGCTGGTGCGTAGAGGTTGCGGTGACTTTACGATGCTGGACTTTGGAAGGCGGCTGACTTCCTCCCAGAACGACCGACTCGGTTCCTCTTCCCCATGACGTAAGGCACGCGCTGCCGCCCCCCTCCGAGACCCGCGCTCCTGTTCGCCCGAAGCTGGCGCCCTTTCGATTCTCTCTCCCCTCCCAAAACCGGTGCAGGGCCCCATAATTTACCGGTTGGAATCCGTACGTTTTCGCGAGGAAAAAATTCCCCTCAAAGACCGCGGAACCTCATCGGGGATGCGAGCCGTTTACAAGAATTGATGTAACCGAAACTCGGCCAGGAGCTTTCTGGAAATCGATGTTTGGCGAATCGCCGCAACCAGGAATCTGTGAGTAGAGAGACGTTCTTCTTCCTCTTCTTATGCTCAGAAATCTACTATTTTTTTAAGTCCTGGGGGGGGTGCGGAGTGATGGAAAAAGTGCGGTCGTCCAGCGATGTCGCAGTGGTAAACTGCTGCGGCCGGTGTGTGCTTGTAACCAGGAGGGGATGTTCCGGCGAAGAGCCTGCGTCCCGCGGAGTCAGTCCGAGAGGGACTTCGACTCCCCTCACCCCACCCCTGCTGTCGCAGCCGAAGAGAAGTCGCTGTTTATTTAGCGAGCTCTTCTACGCCGAGAACGAAGGAGCTAATGGAGGAGGGTACGCAATCGTTCTTCCCGGTCCTTCGTCGAGACACGAACTTCGGGGCATCGAGTACACAGAGAGACAGAGAGAGAGAGAGAGAAGAGAGAGAGAGAGAGAGAGATGAGAGAGAGATGAAGACAGAAATGAAGACAGAGAGAGAGAGATGAAGAGAGAGATGAAGACAGAGAGAGAGAGAGAGAGAGAGAGAGAGAGAGAGAGAGAGAGAGAGAGAGAGAGCACCGACCGCTCGAGCAGCGAGGGGTAGATATTTCGGGTACGAATCGACGGAATGGCCGAATATGACGAGGTCGTTTTACTGTCGTCTATTTTGACAGCGTGGAAATTCCGAAGTTTGTCGATCACAACAGAAAACGTCTCCGTCGGAGGAGGGGGCGAGGGTGGGAGCGGAGTTTGAAAAGAATCTTTGGACGGGCGAAGCTCCAGGCGACCCGTCGGGTCGACGTGTGCGACGTTTAACGAGCTCCTAACTATCGCTGTCTCTCTGCAGTTGGTTTCCAGATGTTAACTTTTTATCTGGAAGTGGCGCTGGTTTTAAAACCCCATCTTCCAAGGACACCTCCAGTTATCCAGGTGTTGGAGTAAATTAAAGCCTTTTCTAATTCCCAAAAGCAGGTCTTATAACGCGTGTTTTGCTCTCAGCCATAAGGTATTGTTTTTCACCACGCCGTTTAAAAACCTGCTCTGTCAGCTGATGTAGCTCTGCGCGCGAACGAAGTTAATTTTCCATCTTTAATTTATATGTTGTATTATCTAGTAATGAAATATGAAATATTCAGAGAGAAAATATTGCGCAGTATTCGACAATATTAAAAAAAGAAGAAGAAGCCATTTATGTGATCGTTCATTTATCTATCCGAGCTAATAAACTGCTATTTAGTTCCGGGTGACGCCGGGGAGAACGGAAGCGGAAGGCTCAAAGCGGGCTATCGCGCAGGCGCAACCGAAGACATCAGCAACATTAAAATATATATACGGAAACTGGTTTTAATCACGACCGAAGAAAACTAATATTTCAGAATACTTGCAGGTGCTGTTTAATGAGTAGGCAGGTAGCCATGACAGCGCTTCGGCAATAATTAATTACGGTCGTCGTGGCATTAGTCATCGAACTCCTGCTTTTTCTATGGCGCATCCGGTGTGTTAAACAAGGTCGCCGGCCACGCCCAGCTTATTTAGGGTCGGATGGCGGCGGACGGAGCTCGTTCCGCCCTGGAAAGCCGAGCTTTGCGTGTTTTTGTCTTTTCCATCGGCAAAATTCCAAGTTATGAACCTTCCGAAAAGGATTTTGTCCAGAAGGATTTTAATCTGGATAAAGCCTACATCGACCCTTCTTCTTTAATACATCCGAGTGTTTAGCCTCGTTCTCGTGCCTGCTAAGGGCAGTAACGCGAGACTCCGATACGAATTCCACACACGCGAAATGCCGTCCGAGGGCTCTGTTCGTATGAAGCGGGCGAGCACGAGTCAGTCTGACGATCTTCGCTGTACCGGTGCCCCGACCAATGGTTTGATACTCCGACGCCTGCCTGACCCGTGAGCGACTGAAGCCTAGAGACTGGGATGGAAACCAGGCGGATGACCTGTGAGAAATTCTGCTTTCTGCAGAGAATTACAAGGATCCTAGGAACCAACCGGCCCCGCCCCCCCCGCCTTCCAGCAAGAATGATTGCGAACACTTCCTAGAGTAGAAGAACGGCCAGAAATAGCTAACCCTTTGCCGTCGAAGGTTACGTAAAACAAACTCGGCGTCGTTCGGTCTGCGCGATGGGTATAAATACCGAGAAATAGGTGGCGGGTGATACCGTGTCGTCTCCCCTTTCACGGAAGATGTCGGACGCGCGGCAGGTCCCCTGATGGCCCTTCCGGCTGACGCAGGGCGCTCTCTGCTTAAGACCGGGCGTGAGATATTTATTTATTTATTCGGCTGGGCGTCGCAAACCCCGTGACGGCGAGACCCAAGGGGCTTCTGGACCGCTCGACCGGAGACACCCGCTGCCATCGGTTCTCGGGCGACAACGCGGCTCTAAAATGCCCTACAAGGAAAAGCGGTAACGATCACCGCAGACGAATCTATCGATTATCATCGGTACGGGATATGCATAATACATAGGTAATGGATTACTACAGAATATGCACAAAACCAAAAGGAATACCTTATAAAATACATTTCTCTTTGGTATGTGAGGCGTTTGCTTGATATAGAGAATACGAGTTTATTATAGAGAATGACGGTTTATTTCCACTCTCCCATCAGTGTCTGACTGTGGAATCTTGTTCCAACTATCCTGTAGCACCTCCCACAACTAATCCAAGGCGTTTAGTTGCCCACTAGCCATATAACACCACCTATGTTCATATTAGGCAGGATCTTTTGAGGGCCATGGGACCATCTCTGTGAGTGTTCCACCAGTCGGGACGGGAAGCATTGCCACGATGAAAGATGAATCTTCAGCGACCTGATAAGATGTCTTCGCAAGAAAATGGCATGATTGATTCTGTGCCCTGTCGGCAGTCAGTATACCTTCGATTTTCTGCAAATTTCCGACATCTTAACTGATGCGTGTGCATCCTCACGTTTGTATTGATCCATCCCTGATGCTGCACTGTAGCTGATGTACACTGACTGTTATACGGCTTCCCGGTCCTCTTTCGGAGAAACTGTCGTTGATTATTGTCAGACAGTTCAAATTTAAAGTCACCCGTAAACAGCATCTTCTTCCTGGTTTGGTCATCCCACTGCTTTACTTCTGCTGTTTGGCCCTGTTTCCATAATTATTTCCAATACTGTATAATAAGTTGGTGAAAAGCAAATGTCGAATTATGATCTGGTCTTTAATGAAAAGTATAATGTAGTTATCATTAATTTTTTGTAATGGTTTACATTTACAATACAGTACAGAAGTCTTAAGATTTCTTGGAAATGTTCTAAAGTAGGTCATGAAAATCAGGTACGAAAAAGAGAATGTACGTAAAACATTGAACTGGCTCAAATACAATGAAAGACGACAAATATATCGAAAAATGGTTCATTTGTTGTTGTGATCGCCTGGATTAAATCGCTGTACCTTTAGACTATTGCGTTACCCAGTTGGCCTTGTGACAGGGACCAATGACTACTTGACATTCCACAATGTGTTTTTCCATGAATAGAGCTCTCAGAATTTCAGACGAGACACGGCCCTGTAGATACACCTGTCTAGAGCCAGAGGATCTTAAGGTCTTATTGTCTTCTGCTCTGCGACAGGAGCTGCCATATGAGGTCCCATCGGCCTAGGACCTTGCGGCATTCAACAGTGTGCACTTGTGAGTGAGTCCATTAGTTGCATTTGTGGGTTTTCGATGCCAGTTTGCTTCTGATGCCGCGATGCGATAGTAATGGACCGGACGGAGCGATCCACATTGCAGCTGGTCGACTTCCAGCTACTATTACGCCAGATGTTGCCATTATGCCTAACAGTGAAAGTGTGCCTAGGTAGCGAAGATCATGAAGAATAGCAACCGTAACCAGCATAAGACGGGAGGGGTACACCGTGAAGAGCGGGAGCTGATACGAGACAAACCGTGCTCTAGATGCAGACACATTATTATACTTTTCTGTAAGTGTGTGCTTTTATTAAAGATTTGCTATTAGTTACGACCATTTATCGAGAATATTAAAGTATTTCTACCGTCATCCAAGACTTTTGCGCAATACTGTATATTTAAATATAGAAATAACCAGACTTAATTTTTAAGAAGTTTTCAAATTAGTGGAGTAGAAGAATCTGAAAAACTTTTGATCGTAAAACGCTAAGTTAAACAGGCAGTTCCCTAAAGCAATCAAAACCAGCAGTACATATTTAAGGAAAGCCTTAAGAATGGATTCCTGTGCGACAGTCTGTCACCATGACGTCCGGTCCGAGAGGTCAGGGTCAAGGTCGGCTCTAAAGCGGTACTCACCGCTGGCTACCGTTCTCACGGTTTCTGAAATTAAATAAAAAAACGAAAAGAGCAGAAAGAAGAAGAAGAAGAAGAAGGAAAAAATGGTTTGAACAACAGATTTTTTGTACGAAAAAAATCGACTTGGTAAATCTCGGCTTCGTTCATCACTGACAACTCGGTATTTTTTGTCATTTCTATTGTTGTTGTTGTTTTTCTTTCTGTATGGAAGCTATGCATTTAGACACCGAGAAAGCTCGAGACCGCAGGAGCCTCGGAGAGTATGAAGTTACATGGTCCCCCCACTATCTACCTGTGCGCGCGCTCTTCAATCGTGCAGCGAACGTGGTATCAAGAGATCATCCATCCCCTCCGATCCCCGACGCTACGGGCGTAAGGTTGTGTTTCGATCGAACCCGCGCTCTCCGGTGTAGCGCACTGCAGCCACTCCCTCCTTCCCTTCCCTCTGTTTGTCGCAGCCGTTACCCGGCTTCAGACACGTTCCACTGCGCCTGAAACTTTGCCAGTCTCGTCGCTGTTGGCTAATACCAGCGAAGAGAATCTCTGCGCAAATCCGTCGGCGGTTTACTCAGCTGCTGGAAAGATTATGACCCTTAGTAGACAGGGGGGGGGCTCGTATTTCCCCTTCCCAACTGCTGACAGAACGAACTGCCAGGTGCAGCCTGGTAAGCGCCAGTAAAGATGCCCGCCGTCAGGGGAGCGGAGAGTGCGTGTTAAGAATTCTCGTAAAACGGTCGACGTCTTCCCTATGGCAACAACAACAACAACAACAACAACAAAAAGATGTGAATCGAAATGTCTATAAATGACCGATCTTCTCTCTAAAATTTCTACTTTTATTTGCCAAATGACCAGCCGATCCCGAGCGAGATCAAACCAGAAAAAACGAAAAGAAATTCTAACGAGATAACGCAAACAAAGACGACCTACAGTTGATAATTAAACTCCGGAGTTTGCAGTCCCTGACTGTGGTTGGAGGAAGGCAACAGGGGGGGGGTCTTCGTCTCTTCCTAGAGAACCCCGAAAATTCTCAATCATTTCTGGCTCCGTGAAATATTTTGCTGGTCATATCACGCGGGTAACGGCTTGGTCTTGAGGGATGTTGGTCGGTTACAAACATCCTTGTAGACGAGAGTTATCGTCCTTTAAAATAAATTTATCTTCAATTGCACCCGCGTATGGTCTGACGTAGGGATCCAAAATCTCGGGCATACATCGCATTGCAGTCTCTGATACGTGCAGGTCTTGTACGTCCATCAAATGAAATCTCTGCCCGGACTATCACACCTACCTCTACGACCGGATCCCCTTATCTTGATGTCTGTAGACTGGTTTCACGTTCCATATTCCCTCCAGATGAGTACACATCGTGAGTTACAATGAAGGCTAAATCTCGACTCATCAGTAAAGAGAACACGGCTCCTGTCACGTGGTGTCCGAGCGACTGCAGATCGAGCGAACACACCATCGGTCGTCTTGCGTAGGGAGAGCCAAAAATCGCACATAGCAACTATCTCCGGAGGAGGGGAGTTTGTGACTTATGGTCAACCTTGAGCTGATCTTCGGACAATATCTCCAAAGCTGGAAAACTGCACTTCTGTTCGCCTCTAGTTATTCTGCCATCGCTGTCTTTGACTGCCCAGCCTCTATTTTACTATTAGCTCTCCTCATTAAAGAGTTCTGCTAAACAAGTACGGTAACTTTACCCTTCAAAACAAATAAGCTAACACAACCAGATATTAATGTGAACACAAGTTCAGTTTTTTTCGTGTTTTTATGCCAAAAATAATTTGTTTATACTAAAACTTGTCTGCATGCAGTACTGAAAATAGTTATAGAAATAAAGTAAACAAAAACGGTATATAATGCAAATAACACTTAATAGAACCGTATTATGTCTTGTGTAGAGATAGAGGGGCATATACTGATATAGTACATTGTGATTGGTTGTCATGCAACTAATCAGAAAGTGCCACAACTGCAAAAGGAGTATAAAAGTATAGGCAGTGACATCATTGTAGTGATGGACGCTATGGCTCCTAGAAAAGGAATATCACGTGGTAGGAATGTAGAATCTTTGCTAATGAAGGCGACTCCATCCGGCAGATTTCAGCCGGACTTCATATTTCAGAAGAAGCGGTGTGCAAGAGTCTGGGGAGAATGCAAGGAACTGGTGCTGGTAAAATCGAAACAGTTGTGAAAGAAAGCTCACTCTCTCAGGGTATGTTATCTATGTGATAGAACACGAGCCAGTAGAGATCTTATGGTTCATCGTGCTGTAAGTACCGGTGTTAACGTTTCTCCAAGAACAGCAAAGTATGCATTAGCTCGAAGTGGTCCCGACAGACGTGTAGCTTCCCGCAAACCTTTGCTGAGGGGAGGCAACCAAACGTCTCAGTGACAGTTACTCATTATTTGTGTATATCCCGTCTCGTGTTTCCTTAATTATTTCCAGTACTGTATTTCTTGGATAAAAGTTGTTAGAAAAACAGAAGTTTATGTTGTACATTTGGTAAATAAAACTTTAACAATTTAAGAATTTAAAAAAAAAAAAATGCTATTTTATTTTTGTTACCTAACTTTGGTGACCAGTGTATTGTGGGATTTTCTCCATTTTTATAATCATTAATCGATATTTTTTTTCTCATTATGATTTGTTTCATTTCGTTTGTTTTCCCAGGTAGCATTTTTAGAAGCGAGCAGCATACCAATCATGGAGGGTGGTTTAAATCCGAAGAGTTGCAACAAACAAAACGAAACGAAAAAGACATTGCCGGGCCGGTTTCAAACTTTCTTGGGAAAAATTTACAAAGTTATCTCCTCCTGGCTCGGATTGCTCATCCTCCTAGCGACTTATTCGGTGATAGGAGCTGCAATTTTCCGCGCAATAGAGTCGCCCAACGAGCAGCGAAAGAAGATTCAGGTGGTAGAGGAGAGGGAAGTGATTATCGCTGAACTGTGGAACTTGACTCAGATCTATAACGAGACTGTGAGCAAGGAGATGTGGATCCAGTTCGTCAACAGCCAATTCCCGGCGTACGAGAAAAGGATTTACGACACTATGAAGCACGGGTTTTCTACCGAACAGAACGAGGAAATCTGGGACTTTTACGGTGCATTGCTGTTCTGCGAGACCGTTTACACGACGATAGGTAAGGCTGTTTAACGAATTGGTTTACAGAGGTGCAGAAAAATTGCGTTTGAGCAATCTGTAGAATTTAAGGTGTACGTCAGATTAAACAGAAGCTTTAAAACGACAAAAGAAAGGAAAAGAATTTGCTATCACCTGCAGAAAACAAGTGACTTTATCTGCTAGCTAAGCTAAGATAGTGCAAGGGATAACTTACCAAACCGTCTTACACGAAGGCAGCGGTGTCCTAGCCTCACAGATATCCTATTAGTTTGTCCACATTTCGGATATATATATGCAGGCGGGTATTTAAGAAAAACTCTTAAAACACCGGGAAAGGGTTATGCAGAGACTTATTAGAGTAAGCTGAACATTTTAGAAATATTAAGTTTGTTCATCTCTGATATTAGACGATTGAGGAAAGATGTGATAGGAGATTTGCAAATGATTAAGGGGTATGAGCGGGCAGAGGGGTAGAAGCTATGTATGCTAGATACTCTCTAGAGCAGGATTCCTCAACCCTCCCCTTTAAAAACCCCATTGTGCCACCGTAGCTCTCTAAAGGGTAAATAAGAAAAAATAAAAGGCGTGGCATGGCGTGTAATGAGGGCTCCTGATATACCTTATGTATGTACCGTGGTCGATTCAAGGTCCGGGAAGGTTGTCGCTTACCTCAGCAATATTACTCGCAGTAACTGATGAGAAAACAGTCAAAGAGCTGAAAAGGGGCCAACTATTAACTGTCAGAGTTAGTTTGAAAATGTGATAACATTTACAGTACCAAAGAGGAAATTGTAGGCCCGACAATGAAAATTCGTGTGGCCCACTAAGGGGCCCCATTTGGCCCACTTTGAGAGACGTGGATCGAGAGTATCCGTGCTTCTTTAGTATTCGAAATAAATAAATAGCAATGGATTTGTAAAATAATAGAATATATATTAAAAAAAGAACGATCGGTATTTGCTGATAGTGATGGCCCGTCGAACAGGCAGACATTATTTTTTTCTTGTGGTGTTCTTGCACTGGCCGCGCCATCACCATGGCGACCAGTTGTACTCCGCTTAACCGTCGCCCATTCCATACAAGATGGCGCAGTCACGGGGAGTAGAGAAATGACTAAAACGAACCTTACAGTCGGAGTAGCCATTTAACTCGATGAAGGTTCTACTCCCACGCCACCTCTTTCTTTCTTTTCTTTAATTTTTTAACAGATTGCATAGTTAGATCGATTGTTGGCAGTTGGCCGGTTAGTATTCTGAAGCTTTTGTCTTTAACTAACGATACCCTGTTAATTGGAGCCACGTTACTACGCAGCACTGAGAACAGACATAGAAATAAATCCCTGAATGCCCGCTACAAGACCAATAGAAGCGGTAGTGGCAGAACTAGTATAGTAAAAGAAGCGAGAGGAGTTTATGAAGCTAGTGTGTGAGAGCCAGGTGTTTCAATGTTTGGTCCACACGCTCACAGACGGTTTGGCGTTTATCCTTGGTCTCTGTTTGGTCAACAGCGTTTGAGTACTGAGGAGGTCGGTCGCTTCTTTACCTTGCAAATGCCGTTTAACCCAGTAGGCGGTGCTTCGGGTCGCTATCGGGTCACCTGAGAGGAACCTGCGCGTGTAAAACTGTAAATTAAAAAAAAAAATCATTCCTTTTCTGTTGCTCCAATCCCTTTTCTAGAACTTACGACCCAATGGGGTCGCGGGGTTCCAAGCACGCACCATCATCCTAAACATAAAATAAAAAAGAAAGACGGGGTACCTTAGGGGGTTTTTCCTTCAGGATTTCGTAAATACCCCAAGGCGAAGATGTCTCTTGTGACGTCACGCTCGCATTTCGGCCGCCTCCCTGATCTACACAGGCCGCGTCGTCAGTTCCGGCAGCCCACGCGCGAGCGGGAGCATTACTCCTACCGTGGTTTTCACAGGGCTCCGGTGGTGTGTTCGGTAAGTAAGGAGTTCTCCAGGGGTCATGTCAATACGAAATGGAGTTCCTAAACGTCTGTTGACTCCAAAAGCAATCAAAACATTTGTTTGATAGCATTTAATTCTGATCGCTCGTGCATGTGCGTGTGTGTCGATAAGGCGCTCTAACTGCCTTCCGGTATACAAACAGGTCACGTGGCTATCTCATGCGTGTGTGTCGATAAGGCGCTCTAACTGTCTTCCGGTATACAAACAGGTCACGTGGCTATCTCATGCGTGTGTGTGTCGATAAGGCGCTCTAACTGTCTTTCGGTATACAAACAGGTCACGTGGCCATCTCGAGCTTATATGCGAGAGAACAGTCGATATCGTTGACTCATGGGCGGCCTTAATAGCTCAGATTAGCTCTGCAATAGAAAATTGCACACGAGAACTGATAAGGAAAAGCAATAATCTGAAAGAATGGGAATCTCGGGATTCTCTGTATCTTGCTTTGAAATCTGGCCCTCTTTCTGCCTGACTTTTCTTGTTAACTCAGAGAAGCGCACCTTCCCCTTTGTAACAGCGAATAGTGCGCGCACGTTGACGGCATAAGTCCGAATAAAAGCAAAATTTCCCCAAAATTGTAGATTGTAGCAGAATTACCCTTGTTGTTCGGTATACGGCGCTTTAATATTTATTCAAATTCTGATGTTGTTAAGTCAGTTTCAGAGACCAATAATTAGAGAACAGTAAAGTTCTTGGTATCACGATATGTTGTTGATGACGTCGGTCATATAAATGATGAATCGTGTTATCAGTAATCAAATTTGTGATAACAGTAACTTTTAAAAAAAAGTTAATGACATCGATATTTAAATTTATCTTATTATAATTCAGTAATGGAAGGTTAAAAAAAGCAAATTATTGATATCATCCGTTAAGTTTGCAATGATAACAGACAAACAAAAGAGAATTATGAAAAACATTAATAGCCGTATACAGTGACAATGGATTCATCCGTATCTTTAAAAAAAATGGCGATAAAATGGAAACATAGTGATAGGATACAATGGCACGTCTGTTTTGCAAATGCACGGCTTCAATCAACCAACTAAAACTACGTCGAAAAGCAAAGCTGAAACCGGAGATTGTTGTCAATGAATGGCTTTCGATTCCATCTCTGTGGAAGCTTTCCAATGTCACCAATAGTCTTTGAATTTTGGTCGTTTGTATCATTGCGCGCATTTTCCAGGATTCCCATTGGATTTATGGGCAGGGGAACTACTTATGCCATAACAGATGGCTAGCCAGCGTCTGTTACAACTAACCTAAGATTCTTTTCCTGCTCGTTTTCATTTGCTTCTGCGAAATTTCCAGGAACACATCGCATGTAACAATGTCGGAAATTTAAAAAAAAAAGAAAGAAAAGACATTTGTGAATCAAAGTGACATGAAAGCAAATTAAGTGGGAAACATTTTGCTGGTATAGATGTCAAAAAGGAATTATAAGGTGAAGATGAAATGCTTGTCTTCGAAACCAAGCAAATGCTTTGAATTCTTGGAACGAAATCATCTCCCGGTGTGAAAGTAACATGGAATATGTTTAATAAGCCGAGACCCATTCGCTTTATTGTCATTTCGATGGACGAGTTCAGAGATTGCTGCGTGCAAAGGTGTTTTAAATTAAGTTATTACAAAGATTATTGGGATCTTTCGAAATGGATTTGAAGTTAACCTTAGCAGCGGGCCGAAACCATGACTGAGAGAGTCCAAGAGTAAAAGAGGCGGGCTAAGCATTAAAGAGACGGCGGAAGGATCTGGTAATGAAGACAAGGTTCTCGCTGTAAAGAGACTTGTCAGAACAATACCAATGGTTTTCGAAGAAAAGATAGACAAGATCCCAAGTGCATCTTCTGAAGAAAACAAAACAACAAAAAAATCGGGAGAGATAAATCGAGTTACAGATACGTAAAAACAGATAATAAAAAATACATTTTCATTTTATAAAATTAATTTTTTTTTTTCAGATGTTTCTAGCATCTGGAAAGCGGGTAAATAGTTTGTTTTTTTTTAAAAAAAAAAGAAGAAGAGACTCATTATAAAGGGGCATTAAAATTCTCAAACAATGATGGCGATGGAAATGATGAGGCAGTGAAAAGGGAACTTCAGGGTGTGTGTCAGTCACATAGACGTAATAAAATCGGGGTATGTAGGCGTAGAAAGGTGTGTAAAGTAAAGAATTACCCAGTTAATTATAAATACAGATGTATTAACAATAGGCTTTCCAGATGTCGCCTGCTGGAAAGAGAAATTGCCAAGCCTAAAGCTTCCGAAAAGTAGTGACCGCGAGTTCACGAACTTTTCTGGAAGATGAAACCGTTACCGGTTGATTGGTTCTAGGAGATAAAATACAGTGAGTGTGAAGTATTTTTGTGCTTGTTCATCGTTGCCTCGATGACGGAAGACGCGATATTCATTGAGCGAAATCTTACGTTTACGGACGCAGGGAAGCCGTCTCGACAAGATGTCAGCGCACCTTAAAGACGCATTCTATCCGGTGCCCTGTGGTATTTAGTACGGTACAAAATCGCCCGCGTGCCGATGCCGTTTACTCGGCTTCTACACGGGTTTCCTGATGCGATTTTCGTACGGTGTAGCTGGCGGATTTAATTGAGGCTGGGTTTTTAGTTCAGCGCACCCCCCTAACCCCAATCTTAAGACGAAACACGGGCGATTTCTCAAATATTTATATTTAGAAAAACAAAGGAAGAGGGTTTTAAAGTGCTCAGAAAAATTATTTAAAAAAAAAAACTGTTGAAATTATTAATTAAAATTCCGCTACCTTTAACACAAGGCCTAGTGCCATCTCCGCATTCTTTGGCCATGGTATCCTGTTTGCGACGATTGATTCCTACCCGCCCACCCCAAGAAGCTAAGCGGAGGCGCCATCACGCGCCCTACTTCTTTTGGAGGTGCATATTTCCGCTGAGAGGGGGGAAAAAAAATATTAACATTTCTGCGATTTACTGCAAAGAAGGGCGGGTATCGACGAACTTCTTCTGGGCCCCCGGTGACAGGCTCTGAGCGGATAAAAAACGCACTATTTTATTCTGGGCACGGTTATGGTTTTCCTCCGATGTGGTGGTGGCGGCGGGTCATGTGATTTGAACGTCTTCGTCCTCGCGAGACTGCCAGATGGTGGTGACATGAACGCCTGTGTCGCATCAAGGGAACCCCGGTCTTCCTCCAGAAATATCCAGTAGGGAAAGTTTTAAAACGCGCCGGTAGCGGATGAGATGCGATCGCACTCGGCCTGCCTTTAACAACGGTCTGTCTCCATCTTTTTAAAAAAACCGTCAGCAGCGCCATCTACTGGGGAGAAACTATGGACCGCATGCTTAGTTACAAATACAGTTTGTTTTTTTTTTTTTTTTGTTACAAAAGAAATTTTCGGTTAATGTGAATATATTTCTGTTTAAAAAAAGTTTATACTCGTGACTAAATTTTCCGAGATAAAAATCTCATTCGCGTTCTCTGTTCGAGTGTCACGTTGCTAGGAGACCACGTGACGTTCCTTGTTCAAAATGTCGGAAGCGTTTTGAAGGGAAATTCTAATACGCGAGTTTAGTTAGAATTATAAAATAAATGAAAAAAAAAAAATGAATGACGGATACCGAAACTAAAGGAAATTATTTAATAAATGCTCGCGACGATGTAGAATTTTGATTAAAAATACGAACTGCGACAAAAATGGAGTGAAACTAATTAATTCTACTTGCGAAGGCATACAAATAGATGCTGTAAAAATAGGAGGCTGGCGTAGCACAGTACAAACGACTCGTTCAATTGCGTCCATTTAATATTAACTGCGATGCACACCAGTTCTCTTTCAAATACTGGCGAACTCCTAACACTCCTCGGATTACGTTGGTTTGCGAGATTGCACGGAACATACGTGAGCGCACATATTTCATAAATAACGGTGCATAAAGAAAAAGATAGTTTTTTTTTTTTGAGAGAAGGAAAAAACCGTGTGGAAACCGAGGAGTTTTCTGATATCCGGCTCTGCGAGTCCACGTCGGTGTCCCACGTGAACCGAAGTAGAGAAGTGGTATTGCGTCACGAACATCTTCCACGGCAGGAATGTAGCTAAGCATCAGCAACTACTGACCCGACAGTCAGATAATGCTGTTCAATAACTCGGTGACGAGAGTTTGCTGTCCTTATCTTGGCAGCCTGGCCATGTGTTTACAAAATAAATAGCAGAGTGCTCTCATTCGACTCTAAGATCGCTGGCGGCGGGGGCTGGTGTAGCATTGGCAAAATACGACATCATTTATCACCGATACGTGTTCATTTTTTCTCCTTTCAAGCTAACAGAATATCTTGCCATTGTTTTTGCAACACTAAAGAGCCTCGGCCCTACTTGGCAACGATTCAGAGAGCTTTCGTAACGCCATCCGCTCCAGCTTCTCCCGTATCCATGCGAGAGCTTTCTGAAATTCGTCTCGGATGACAACCCAAATGTTGCCACAGGCCGCTCGCTCAGATTTACATCAGGGTTTCGAAGTACCCAGAGAAGGTTGCCTCGATTCCCCTTCCAAACTGCTCAGATGTGACGCATGCGAATCGCAGTTTCTGCTCTTTGCCCTGTTGCAGTCGGCTGCCAGCTTAGAACAATAGCCGGGCGGAGAAGGAGGGGAATGAGTGACACCAAGAAAACCAAACGAGATGCTGTCGAGCTAGAGAACCTACCACCAGAGAGTCCCTACCGGAAATCTTCATTTTTTTTTTTTAGATCTGGAAGAAAACTAGAATGCCATTGGGGTAACCCATACTGCCATCTGAGGGCGAGAAGAGTCCATAGACAGGGAGGTAACCCAATCCGAGCCGGTCCCAACTGGAAAACGAAGGCACACTCGATCTTTTTTTTTTGGTGTTGTGCGGTGTTTAGGGGTGTGTTTGTGAAGTTGCATAAGCAGGCTCGTGACATCACCGCCTGTCTATGAGAGACGACGACCAAACTTCCGTCTGCTTAGGCCACTCATTGAACGGTCTATAACATAACCTGTCACTGAAACTTGGTTCATATGGTATAATTATTTCAGAGAATCGCAGAACCATAGTGCGAGACACTTGAGAGTCTGGAAAGTCTGATGGACCATTCCCTGACAGATCAAACCCATCTAACGACAAGACTCGCTCACTTTCGTTTATTTATATTTTTTTTAAACAGCTGAAGAAGGTTCTACTTGAGCAAGGGAGATAACTATCATTTAGAGAAAAAAAACCGTAAAAAATGTTTCAATCTTTGAAAGGTTACCTCCCTGGACGGGACAGGTATAAAGTGAGAGTCGGTGGATTACCAGAACAGTTAACCCATGCCTGGCTGACCCACTAAATGAACCCGAAGTGATGGCCAACATTTTGTATAAATAACTGCCTCAAAATTAGCTATGCACGAATGACCAACCGATAAGATGATACATCTCATAGATACGTACTTACAAACGGGCCATGTATTATACATACACAACAGGCACACCTGGAAATTTGTCTGTTTTAAGGACTTGAAGCTTACGGAAGCGCGCCCTTTATGATAGTGTCCGTTCAGAGCGAAATCGGGCAAACCCGTGATTCCATTCACAAAATATTAGTGTTGCGTCTACTAAGGAGCATCAGTAACGTCATCGGCGGTCTACAGGTGGCAGCACGGTAAAGATTGCGAATCGGCGGTCTACCGCGAACAGGGTGGCGAAACAGAAAGCTGTGATACAGTTCCTCACCCTCCCCCCCAACACACACACAAAGTGTAAGCCCCCTAGAAACATTCGTGTACAACTGCAGAAGGTGTCCCGAGATCTTGGCGTAACTTATGCACGACTGGCGGAGACTTATATTTCAGCAGTGACATTTAAGACAAGACGGGCGCTGTGTCACCCGACCGTAGAACGCGCCTGTTTTTCGGGTATCGCAGATCCAGATCAAAGAGACGTAAATTGGTTGTCCCCTACAAACTCATAAAACCCGCATCTGGACCATTTATTTTAACGGGTTTACGCTCTCTGCTTTCGCCACCCGCTTTGCGGCAAACGAGTTCCGGGAGGGGTAAGGGGCGACTATTAGACGAGTCTGACCACTAGTTCATTCGACGAGTCTCCAGGTGGCTTGGCGATTACGATCAAAACTGCTGGAAGTGAAGTGAAACAGAAACGACGTGGATTTAGTTCAGGAATCTGATTTTTTTTAAATTTCTTTTTTGCCCCCAAAAAAGTAACTTAAAGGTAAATGGATGCACGAGAACGACCCGTCACTGCGCATGCGCATTGTCGACACTACATCGATCCGCATAATGTCCGAATTAGGCTCCGTGTTTTTTGGTATATTTATCCTTTAGTCCGACGATAGATTCTCCATCTCCCCAAGAGGGATCTAGCTAAAGTTTAATACAGGAGACGAAAACTTCCGAATTTTGTATCAATTATAATACAAATTAGGGTGCCTAATACTCTCCCCTCAGCTTTAAGGAATACTCTTACATCTGTTTTCATTTTTTTTTATCCGTGCAGGTTATGGTCACTTCACGGCGAAGACCTCCTGGGGACGGGTGGCTACCATAATCTACGCAATCATCGGGATACCGCTCGCGATGCTTGTTCTGGCCGACGTCGGGAAGAGGCTCACGATGATTCTGAAGTTCGTGTGGGCCTTCGTGCGCCGATGGTACTTCACTGGGTACTGCCGCAAGGTGCGCACCCCTTTCATGAAGAAATACGAGGTCAGCACCGGAAAGGCCAGAGAAGAAGAGGGAAAGGAAGAGACAGACGGGGTTCGCACACTGTACGGGTACGAGATCGACGATGAGTTCAACCTGCCGGTCACCATCGCCCTCATCGTTCTTGTCGTCTACATCTTCCTCGGAGCCTTCATGTACACCTTCTGGGAGCGGTGGGACTACCTGGATGCGTTCTACTTCGTTTTCGTCTCCCTCAGCACAATTGGCTTCGGCGACATCATTCCGGAACACCCCAAGTTCTTCCTCCTTTCCAGCATCTACATCTTCGTCGGTCTTTCGCTCGTCTCCATGTGCATCAACGTCGCCATCGAGTTCTTCACAAAGACCATCGTCAAGGCGAAGGAGACCTTCGACGAGACGCTGGACAAAGCCAGGGAGACGGCTACCAAGACCATGGACCAGTTTTCCCTCAAAGGCAAGAGCAATCTGATCACCAGGCGGATTCCGGCTGAACTGGAAGACGAAGACATCCCCGCCGAAAAGCGAGGCTCCACCACAAACATAATGGCGGAGGCGGAATGGAACAAGTGCGAGGAGAGCGGCGGTAGCAGCGCCGCGCAACGGCAAATGTCAAAACCAAACGGAAAAGTCGAGTAACCGCCGTACACATAAATTAAAAGCGACCTCCCCCCACCTCCTTTTTTCCTTTCTTTTTTCCATCTCTCGGAGTTCGCTTTTTAACTATAATTAACATCGAGCTACGTGAAGCAAACTCGAAACAAAGGAAACAATTTTTTAAAGATGCATTCCCGCCAACCGCCTACCCGACCAATTCCTTTTTCTTTCTTACCGTTTGACGACAAAGGGTTACAGATCGCTCCACATTCTCAGTAAGTACAAGGCAAAAGATTTGAAATGGGTCGATGTGGTAATATAGGAAATCGACTGGGCTAGAAATTAAATCTACACACACACGTCACGTGGAAATCTTGCCGATCTTCTGTTATTTCAGAAAGACCGGGCCCCTTGTCTCTTTAAAATCGTTTTTCTTTTTTTTTTTTTAAAAAGGGATCTTGGCGGGTACCTGACTAAGAAATCGTCGTACAGCGAACGATATAACGTTCTTGGATTTTTTTAGTGTTGAATACAAAAAAATGCAGACACATCTTGAGCAGATTTCCTTTATTGTGACGTTTTACGTTTGTCTTTGGACCGTTAAATGAAGGGAATGTTTAGAATTAAGTGATAAGCAAGAATTCACTAAAAGGATGTGATACGGAGAGATGCATTTATATATTTAATCTACGGTAGATCTCGCTTGTACTACTTAGGAAATTAGTTAATCTACCACCTGCTATCCAAAGATCCATTAGAAACTGAACTTTGTTTGAAATCATATTATCTTAAGGTGGATTTTGAACAAGTTTCCATTTAAAACCGAATAATAATAATAATATAATAATAATAATAATAATAATAATAATAATAATAATAAAATAATAATAATAATAATAATATAATAATAATAATAATAATAATAAATAATAATAATAATTATTATTATTATTATATTATTATTATTATTATTATTATTATTATTATTATTATTCAATGAAACCATAGTAATAATGATAAAGTTTAAAAGGTCACTGAACCAGGGTTTAGATAAGTCTACCATGAATACGTTTTGCCAGTTTCAAATGAGCATCTTTCTATAAATTGCCATCGTAGGACATTTTTCGGGCGAAGATTACTGTCTACAGCAGCCGCCCTTACCACGTGCGCCGCTACGACATTACGTCATATCATTAAATCGCCTTTCTTGCAGAAAACAAAGATTTCTTTTGAAAAAAAAGATACAGTGATGCATTGCACTTTTTTCTTCTTCTTCTTCTTCTTCTTCTTCTTCTTCCTCTTCTTCTTGTATTATTATTGAACCCAGGGACCAGCCAGCGTCGTCGAACTTCGTTATCTTGGCTCTAACGGACCTGACTGCGCGAGAGGAGATGTTGAGTAAATATAAGCCGCTGACGAGGGGAAACAAACAGAACAGACGCAATGCGAAGAACGACGGATAACAAACAATAAGGTGTGGGGGAGGGGAATCGAAAGCAAAATTAATAAACAAATACGCAAAGTGATTACGGAAAGTAGGCCCCAGCACCCCCTTTTTTCGGTCTCTGCTGCGGAAAGTGGCTGCTGGAGTGCTTGGCATCGATCGAAAAGATTCGCTGGCGCAGAATAAACCGAAAGTAGAAAACTTCAATTTTATATTAGTTCGGAACCTACACGACACCCGTACGGCTATTCCGACAAACGACCTGATGTCCCTGCTGCACAATTTATCAAATATAATTTCAATTTGGCTAAAAGAAATCAACGATCCTTAACGTTACGTGGATGCATTATGTGGAATATAAAGAGTTGTCTCCCCTATTTAAAACGTTTTTTTTCTTCCTTTTAAAATTTGGATGTTACACTTAAAATTTTAAAAATACTTTGAATATTTTATAATTTGTCGTCGTATAGATTCGTGATGCCTGTATAAAAGGATACCGTTCGGCTATCAGTTGACGAGAAAAAGTAGAGAGAGAGAGAGAGAGAGATATGACATCAGTACAGAGGGAGAGAGAAAGATATATATGACGTCAGTACAGAGAGAGAGATGACGTCAGTACAGAGGGAGAGAGAAAGATATATATGACGTCAGTACAGAGGGAGAGATGGAGAGAGAGCAGGGGAAAATGTGAGTCACATTGGCGACGGTTAGCTGCAGAGTCATAAAAACGTTACGAACGAAAACGGTCGCTAGACGACGACCGTTCACTTCCTGTTTACTTTCCCTTTCTTTCTTTGCCTTTACGCAGAGGTTCCGGATGTTTCGACCGCTCTCCGCGCTGTGATGGAGTTTATCTAAGACGAACGCGCAAAAAAGGAAATTAACTGGCAGGATCAGAACCAACCCTGATAGTCCCCTGATGTCGGTGAGCTGTTGTCCGGTTGTGACACCTGCCGGCCGCACTGTCAGTCGTCGTGGAGAGAGTGGCAAACGGAACTGCCACTTACTCGCGCCGTTAAAACAGATAGCGGCTTCTCGCTGTTGTTGCACGAGTCGTGAATAATAACGCTTACAAAACTGAGATTTTAAAAGTTCTTTCATGGTTAAAAAAAGGACTGGATATTAAAGACTAATCAGTTAATCGCTCGTACACTCGTAGACTTCTGTCACGGACACTATATTTTATTTAGATTTACTGCCCTCGGAAAGTAATCGAGTCGTGGCAAGCATCAGCTACATCCGCTGTTGTTATTGTTATTATGGTTACCATTGTACTGATTATCTTTGTAGCCTTAGCAAGCACATCGACCAACAGTCGTTGTCATTACTACTCCACCGTTTCTGTTTTCTCATTCTATATTTATGTTTTATTTTTATCCTTCTTGCTATCTAATATCTGCGTGTGTCAGTGTAAATACTGGGATGTTAAGGAAGGTGCTTCTTCAGAGACTGATATAACTCTATCTGCTTAAACAAGTTTGTACGAGTTCGAGGAATGGAAATTGTATCGAGTTCTTAAGGATGCGGTGTGCAAATATCCCTTGTGTAGATAGCATTCGGGTAAAAATATTAGCGGAAACACGAAAGGCGGTACATCTTTAAGTACCAGAGAAAAATGCTTCTGTACAAGTTAAAAGGGCCATTGATCTAGCAGTTTTAATGTGTGTAATTACAACTTCTCAACTACATATCATTAAATGCTTTTATGTCGATATTGTGAAGACATCCACCTGTATAAGTCAACTCTTTTGAAGAGGGAAAGTATTAAAAGTGATGAATTCAGAATCCATACGAGTGCCATGTAGCAGACCATATTGCATGGATATGACGTTCACGAAGATTTTACGGTATCCTGGACAGCCTGATCCATACGTGTTTCAAAACTATTAAAGCTTTAAGGTGGCTGGAGTCTCCTGAAAAGTAATCATTCCAGACAAGTTATCTATAACCAAGATCTTTAGTTACGGAGTAACTGGAATCTGTTGATTAAAAGATTATAGTGTTTCATTTAATTTACTGCCAAAAAAAAACAAAACTTCTTCACCTAAGCTGTCTCCTTAAACACGTGACGTACTGCCGCCTGTTTCTTAAGCAAGAAACTGACTAAAATCTCTTCATTCAAATTCCTTCTCTCTCTCTCTCTCTCTCTCTCTCTCTCTCTCTCTCTCTCTCTCTCTCTCTCATCATCATCTCTCTCTGTACTGACGTCACATATCTCTATCTCTCATCATCTCTCTCTGTACTGACGTCACATATCTCTCTCTCTCTCTCTCTTCTCTCTCTCTCTCTCTTTCTCTCTCTCTCTCTCTCTCCCCCCCTCCCCACTGCGCGCTTCGCTTGCCAGATGTGTTTGGTTGTTGCTTTTTTTCCCAGTCTCGATTATTCCTACTTAGTCTCTGCTGTTTTATCTTATATTTTTTCTAGGTGCGAAGAAGTAGCAAAAGACTCTACGAACTTCCGCCGCCGACCGTGGTGACGACACGACTCTCCCTACACCGCCATGTCAGTCCGCCGGTTGCTTATATAGTGTAAACGCAGCTGCTGGAACAAAATAAAAAAAAAAAACGAAAACGATATAAATGACAAGAAAGACAAATTGATCGAATATAGTAAGAAGGAAATCGCCTCATGGTCACCCACCAACTGGGAGTACCTCTGTGATTTTGAGCATTCTGTGTATTGTAAAGTGTTCTGAAGTTTGCGCACGGTTATCTACCCTTTGGCCGTTTGCGACGATAAACGTATAACCATGTGGATTACGGCGGACAGCAATAACACCTAAAGAATTCCGCCACTTTCTCCACCCCCCTTTTTTTATTTTATAAAAATAGTACATTTGAATAATAACTTCACGATGGAAGGGAAGAGATACTATTTCTGTTGGTTGCCTTGTTTTTGAGCGCCGTTGCGGAGACAGTCGGATGTTTTTGTCATTAATTATCGTATACATGTTTGTCATTTAAATATTGCCAAACAACGTCCAATGCAGAGTTGTCGCTCTTTGTTATTTTGTTTGTTTGTTTTTTTTATTACGTCAAGATGTGCAAATGCTCGTGCGTGCGTGTGTTTGTGTGTGTGTGTGTGTGTGTGTGGAGTGAATAAAAGAACAATGGCGCAAGCCTTTACTGGGCTCTTCACAGAGTTCGTCCCGAGCCGTTTAGCAGTAAATTCGGGGAGACCACCGACTAATCCATCAGGGACCACATCCACACCGACCTCGCGGCAGCGGATAATCCCGAGGCAACTCGGAAAATAAACAGAACTTGTTGTTTTCTTTTGAGTTAAAAGTTGGGGGGGGTGCGGCGTGAAAATCGAATCTGGACCAGATTTCGAGATAGGATAGATTATCGATGAGACAGCTCCCACCCTGGATTAACAATCGTTCCTTCCCCGCTCGGTGACTTGAGTAGTCCAAGATGAATTCTCGCCTCGTCGTAGCGGGTGGACTATAAGCAGGCACGCATTACCTCCCCTTCCCTCCCGGCTTCTCGACTATCCAGAATAACCTCCTCGATCGTAATAGCGAATAAAACGTGAGACTGATTTCTTTTCCCATAGAGAAGCCTGCGATGGCTTCCCGCCATTTTGCGACATCTAACGTTAATCCCACGCCTGTAAAAGAGCGTACGTCAACCAGATCATAATCTCTACCCGTGTGTGAGTGTCTTTGTCGTCGTAGTGTTTTCGTACTTACTCGCTTCTTTCTTATCACAACTGTACAACTTAAAAACTTATTTATGTGAAATTTTTCATCAATAAAAACTGTTTAAAAAAAAAAAAATCAGCAACTTTTCACCGATTCTCGTTTCCTACCTGGGTTAGTTTCGTTCTAGAAAACCAGCTTCGAATGCACTCGGAAACAGTCCGCGATTATCTTGTCGTACGGGAGGTGACCCGCACCCTTAATGAGCTGAACTTGAAATTTAAAAGAATAAAACAAACAAATAATTATAGATTTTAAATAAAAGCTATTGGCAGGTTTCAGTGAATAAAATTCTAAAGCGACTTTTACCGTTGTTTTTTTTAATCTGTTTTAAAAAGTTATAATGGTTGACGACATTGTGGCATCTCTTTGTGCGTTATTTCAGCATTCGTTTCCCTTCTGATTTACCTTTTATTATTCAGTGTATGTGTGTGTAGTACGGTTCCACAATATGCAATTCTTCCGATGAGAAGCTAGCAGCATCACCACCCCACAGAGAAGGAAAGGAATTCGGAAGAATGGCTGCATTGCTAACCGGAAGTAACTTCATGCTGCTGAAAATGAGGCCTGTCGGGTAAATGACGCGCTGCTAACCGTTGATGAAAACGAACGTATAGAAAGAAAAAAAAAAACAGGGTCTACCGCCATCCTGTGTAAACAAAAAGACCGGGCCCCTGGTGAAATGAATGCTAAAGGTTTCAGCGTGTACTGCCTGTTAGAAGGCAGAAGCGTAGATTAGCCAGTAACTCAGGCTGCCGGTAAGCGGCGACACTCTGTTATTGGACACCGGACGGGCCCCATGGCTGACGGTCTGAGTTTGGGCCTCAGTCGGTTTGGTGTACGTGCCTCCTTGACATGGTTTCTTCTTCTTTCTCTGCTACACCCAGCCGGACGTGTGGGTTTCCTCCCGCACCTGAAAAAACGAAGAGTTCCAGTAAAGATTTCCCTGCCAAAGCAAGAAATGCATCTCTCTCTCTCCCCTAGGCAACGCTCTCTAGCGGATATCTGCAGCACTACGCTTTCTCGCCAGGGTTGTCTCCGACGCAGAGAGATTTGCTATACGTCATATTAATAGCGTAGTCGTTATTATTTAAAAGTGTAACTCATATAGAGATAAAACGTCTCTGGGTGCACGTACACCTTAAATTTGTCCAATCAACACCTGGAAGTAAGCAAATGTAGGAAATCCAATGTTCGTATGTGAAAAAAATGATGTAATTCTTGCCAAAATATTATCGTCAACCGGGTAAAAGTTGGAAATATAAATAAACACGAGAGTAAATGCAGATCGCTTATTTACGGAGAACAGATCATCAACGAGTGATGGAGCCAGTGACTAGATACGTTTGGAATTTCGGAAGACCCAACGGTTCGCCACACTAAATTAATAGTGTGCGGGGGAGTTTTTTCTCTTTCATTTTATGTTGTTTTTTTTTATGAATGCGAGACGTTCCTCTTTTTCGAATACCAAACTATTCGGCTGCACTTCATCTACTCGTTTATTTCTACCTTGGGAGTTCCCGCAAAGCCACGATGGCGTTCTTTCCCGTGTATATAATCTAAGAACGAAGGGTTGTTCTCACCCGGTACGTCTGTGTTTCAAACGCTGTGGAGAAAAAGTGACGCAAGTAATTTAGAAAATAAAAGCCTTTAAAAAAAATCGCTGAACTACAGTATACATAAATATATGCTTGTGAGAGATTGGTTTCGTATATTTATCCGTCAGTTCTCGTTTGCATCGCATTCCGACTGCGAGACGTAATCAGCGCATGCGCAACGTCATTCGAAAGAATCCTGAATTTCATATAATAATAGCTGCCAGGAAAAAAAGCATGAAATATCAATTAGACGGTGTATCAGAATACGAGGTCTGTCGAAGAAGTATCCGACTTTATTTTTCCCCGTGGGAAGTAATGACGTTAGGGAGGCAAAAGTGCGCATAGTGGAGCCTCATGCCTTCATGCGCATGCGTGGTTTTTGGCGGGCTTGCTGGATGTGTCAGTCGCTGTCAGGCAGCCATCGTGTGAGGTGCTGTACTACTTACTCCGTGATGACGGAACGTGTGGAGCAACGATCTTGCATAAAGTTTTGCCAAAAGCTTGGAGATACCTAAGGGGAAACAATTCGCAAAATTAAACAGGCTTTTGGTGACAATGCCATGGGTGTTACGCAAATAAAAGAATGGTACAACAGGTTCAAAGATGGCCGCACATCGGGGGAGAGTGACCAGTGTTCTGGGAGGCTGTAAACAAACTGCAATGCAGTTGTTATCGAGAAAGTGCGAACCTTGATAATGGAGGATCGTCGTTTGACGGTGCGGGAAATTGGTGACGAGGTTGGGATCAGTAAAGATTCTGCACATGCAATTTCAAAGGAGGATTTAGGCTTGCGCAGAGTAGCAGCGAAATTTGTGCCCAAGCTGCTTTCTCAGGAACAACAACAACTTCCTCTTGAGGTCCATGATAACTGGAGATGAGATACGGGTGTACGGGTACGACCCGGAAACCAAAGCTCAGTCATCACAGTGGAAGCACTCAACGTCGCCAAGGTCCGGAGAAAAATCAAGGTGATGCTGACTGTTTTCTTCGACTACTGAGTCGTTGTGCATCACGAATACGCACCAGAAGGACAAACAGTTACAGAGGAGTACTATCAGGAAGTCCTCCGACGTCTTCCTGATGCAGTTCGGCGCAGGAAACCGGATCTGTGGGCCTCGCAAAACTGACAGCTGCATCATGACATCGCCCCGGCTCATTCGTCGCAGCTGATCCAAGGTATCTTGGCAAAGAAAGGCATTTCGCTCATTCGCCAGGCTCCCTACTCTCCAGACATGGCTCCTTCTGACTTCTGGTTGTTCCCAAAAATGAAGATGCCACTGAAAGGCTCCCGCTTTGAGAGCCGAGAGAACATCATGCGGAATGCGACGACGGAGCTGAGAGCCATTCTGGAAGAAGCATTACAGATGCGCTTCGAACAGTGGAAGGATCACCGGGCTAAGTGTGTGGAGGCACAAGGGGCCTACTTCGAAGGGGATTAGCAATTGAACCCAACCAAGTACGTAATTTCCCCCCAGCCTAATGTTGGATACTTTTTCGACAGATCTCGTATACACAGTCGTCTTTTTGTTAGTACTTCGAGCTTTAGCCATGAAAATAGATAGATTTTATGTAACAGTTGCTACGCATATTTCAGGTATCTTATTCGATAATTTCCCAAAATTCTGCTTTGTGAGAAGCCCCCCTACTCTGTACCTCTTCTAGGTAGTTACACAGCTGACTGACTGGTTGGAGCTTTCTTCCCCCTCTCCTGACTCTTCGATTGAGTTGAGTTCATCTTACAAAAGTTCAGTGCGATTCAGATCTGGAGATTCAGAAAGCAAAGCCATTAGTTTTCAGAAATCTCCCCCATTTCTTCCTAGTTTGCTGCAGTGGGTCTCGAAAAACTATCTTCTTGCATTGTAAACCCATCAATCATCAGTCAACGAATTCCCTGATGGAACCGATTGGCGTTGGGTAATATCGCGCCATGTTGCGTTCCTGGAAATTATGCCAATTTTTATAAAGTCACCAGCCGAATAAGCAGCGGAATCAGCCCATATTTTATTTTCGTATTTCCACCCCTCCCCACAAGCTTAATTTTAGGGCAGAAGTAGCCCTCACAACTCTCTCCACTCTTTCTTAAAACATACTCTCATCGTTTAGAACCGAATATTTCTAATCCGCAATCACCATCCGGCCACAGTTTACTGCACTACGGCTCCCAGGTATCGTTCTAACATATTTTAACCCAGTCAAGTCGTTTTATCCGTTGCCATATCTAAAGGAGAGTTTCCTACCCGCACAGTCAGTTCCACCCCACCTTAACCTTCATTTTTGTGGTAGAGGTTGAGATGCTGACGGTGGTTGCAGAGGAACTGCGGCGAGCAGTTAATAAATGGCTTAGACTTTCGAGCCAGGAGCCAGCCTATCTTCCGCTCCAGTGCATCTACTCTTCCCTCGCCATCTCTTTAAGTCCATGTCTGAGCCAGACGGCTGTCACTCGCAGCCCATTTCGATGACTCAAAACTTCCTCCACAATTTCCCATCGGGCAACAGCTTTCGCTTCGTAGGGAGTCTCGGTTTTAGGCGCCATTTCTACCTGCCATTCGAAGCGGTAACAACCACCGATAACGTGGTCCATTAACGTTTATATAAAGATATAGTACAAACTGGCAAATATTCAAATTAGCGACAGCCGAGGTAAGCCACAGGCGGAGAACTCCCAGAAGGCCCCGCGGGCGCACTGACTACGTATCCGGCGTTAAGCATCGGTAATTTTTTTTTAAAAAAAGCGCACAACAAATCGGCCAGAAAATAACTTGCAGTGACGAAAGTAATGGTTCGTCAACGCAGCATTTATCCCATCGCTAATTCAACGAGCGATATTAGCGAACGTCGTACACCGATGTTTTCAAATATACTTCGCGATTTATCTCCATTATCTTCGGAACTATCAATATATGTTAATTACTACAGTAGTTTTTATTTAAATACGGCAGCAAAGCAGAAGATCACATCGCGTGGTACCATTTCATCCTTTCCGGATACCAAAATGATGTCACTAACCAAAGGTTAGATCTTGAATTATACGGTAACCCTGATCGCTGCATTAATTCCTACGCAAAGGAAAACAATACCAAGCTTAAGCTTCTGTTTGCATTCTTTTCCCCTTAAATGATGTATAAATCATCTGTGCACTGTATATGTGTAGCAAATCTTTGCCATTACTTTTTTATAGTTGAATTATTCTTATAAAAAATCAGTTTGTATTGGAGTTATATACATACAGTAGCAGCAAGAATTATAAGCCGATTTCATGATCCGATCTAGACACGGTGTATTTGCGATATAAGGCAGTTGCTTAACGACCGAATCATCAGATACATTCTACTATTTGGTAGGATACCCGGAATTACTGACAGCGAGAGGGCAATGAATCGATAAGCTTGTTGCACTAGTCGACCGTAATATTAACCCAATAATTCTTAGATATTTCCATGCAACTCGCTCAGTTTCATCGGCTTTTAAGCTCTAATCCCTCTACCCGGTGTATGCTACGTGTCCTATATCCGCTTATAATTTTTTGCCGTTATAAAAAACATGATTTCTTTGTCGTTTTGTAAATAAAATATTTTCATGTAAATTTGTGCTAAAATTTGAAAAGCATCTGAAACACTGATAAATCATCTTTCATCTGATATACACATCTTGTAATTTTTACGAAATGCTATACTTCCAATGCAGAAGTCTAGTTATCTACCCGTTACGTTCGAACCCTGTCGTCTGAAGGTTCTTTCTATTGTTACAGTTTAGATTACATAACCGACGGCGCCAAGAAAACAATAGGTAACGTTTCTTCTTCACTTTCACCGCCAGTTACGGTTACTGCACGTTTGCTTATCACTTACGTCCCGGAAGTGACGAAACACAAACTTGCGCATGACAAAGCGAAGAGTTCTATTCAAGAAAGAGAATTTCTTTAAAGCTGAGAATGCACTCATGTACCGTGACGTTTGTTAGCGATATTATTTATGAGTTATAACGGTAGCGTTCTGGCGCTAACAAATACACGATGTAGTTCAAAACCTCTTTTTAGTATAATATACTGCAGTCATCGACGTTTACTCTGACTGTTTGTTTCTACCCCACTACCTGGCTCCAGGTATATATAACATTTCGCTTTCTTCATCTAATAGCAAAGAGAATCTCGAAGCAGCTCTGCTCGTATCTACGCTCATGGCTGATCAAACGAATATCGCAAAATACGGCCTCATATACCAGTCGTATTGAACACTCCAGCTGGGATGTTGGTCCAGTTCATCACCAACACACCGTTGATCGATTTCAATGATCCATACGCCATCAGTTTGATCAGCTATTAGTGTAACATCGGGTCAGTTGTCGATAGTGGGAAACAACTTTTCAAAAATGATTACGATGTGTGTATGTATGTGTGTATGTGTGTGTGTATATATAAACTAATGTGAGTAACAGAGCGGTGTGTCCAGATGTTCACAGCCATTTATGTTCCTTAAATTACTGCTGTTCTTTATATACTCGGACTTTATTCTGTCTACAGCCTGCTACACTTTAAATTCCTTCATATAGCTTCAACAAATATTTACACATCTGCCCATACAATGACACTTCTGCCACCCCAACAATACTCTTGTCTACACGGCTGCCTGCGCTGCCACACCCTGACTTGCTCATGAAATTGGGGAAAATCAATAAATCAAGTTGGTGCAATAGATGCAGAAATCAATTTGATTTTCTACAGGTGGACAATCGTCCACAGGTCTCATCATGTCAACTGTAACTTTCTTACATACACCTTGACATTTCTCCAGTGAAAATCTTAAAATATCTTAATTTTGGTGCGGATGACTGTGGATGATGTAAGAGGAAATTAGCGCTAGTATAACTTACATTATTAGTATTAGTTGTAGAAGTCAGTAATTCCTTTGGTAATACTTTAACGGAATGCTTGTTTATATTCATGTAGCATTGTAGATCAAGAACACTCTCTGAATGACCAGCGAACCGGACAGGGATGTCGATCTGGGGTTAAGAAATGATGGTGAGCTCCAATCCGAATCGAATCTGACCAAGTGCAGAAAATACTTGCCAAAGTTTAATAAACTTCTCACTTCCTTTATTTACTTATTCTTCTTCCTGATGGTGTATTCCGTATTAGGTGCGTTAATTTTCCAAGCGATCGAAGGCCCCAGGGAGAGGTGGGAGAAGAAACGCATGTCTCTAATACGGCAAAGGTTCATTATCGAGATGTGGAACCTCACGCAGACCAAGGAGAAACTGTCCGAGAAGTGGAAAGACTTTGTTACAAAATCATTCCCGGAGTACGAAATGCGGATTGTAGAATATACACTGGAAGGATATCTCATGGACGAAAATGAGGAATCTTGGACAATCTTCGGTGCGATTCTATTCTGCTTAACTATCTATACAACAATAGGTAAGTGGCTTAATGATTTAAAATACATTACCGTACAAAAAGACAAAGTAAATTTTACATATATCTACATACGTAACCGGGTAGTTATGCATTTACTTCCTGCAGCCAGCTGTCTTTATCTTCTAAAATGTAACACATGCTAACGAAGGGTCGCGTGCATGGTATATAACGATGACATGAAGAGGAAAATAATGAACAATAGGATTTTTATTAGTTATTAATTTGATTTGGTTCCTGTTATTATTTTAAACTGTCTTGACTCCGATCATTAAAGTGAAAAGTGAAATCTGCCAAGCATACTGCGATACACTAAAGACGGCTTGTCCTGCATGGAACTCTCGCGTTTAAAAACCAGTGGCCACAATTTCGTAAAAAGTAAAATTAAGTAAAACAGAAATACTTTGGCACAATTCTTATGATAAAGCAAAGAAAGCGCAAAAGTTCGAGAGAGAGAGAGAGAGGAGAGAGAGAGAGAGAGAGAGAGATGGAAAGAGAGGGGGAGATGGAGAGATAAGAGAGATGAGAGAGAGATAAGAGAGAGATGAGAGAGAGAGAGAGAGATGGAAAGAGAGGGGGAGATGGAGAGATAAGAGAGATGAGAGAGAGATAGAGAGAGATGAGAGAGAGAGAGAGAGAGAGAGAGAGAGAGAGACCATTAAGGTTTAGATGATGGGACAATCATTCCCGAATTCATCAAGCAGCGGCCGCCATCTTAGTCCGTGCAAAACTGAATTTGATACGGTTTAATATAAGACAAAAAGCTCTTTTCCTTTTTCCTTCCTTCACGGTGGATAGCAGGTAGATGGTGCTGCGAAGATCAGATATCGGGAGAAGACTGCGACAAATGGCAAATTTGTAAGAATGGCTGTGGACTAGGAACGGGACGAGTTTTCATTTATGCATCACTGAATTTAATTAACTCCCTGGCTTTCATCCACAGTTTCTTCTTTTCTCCACGGTAACCTTCTAATCGTCGACCACCCTCCAGTCGGTCCGTTTTCGGTTGTATGCAAAGCTAAGGCTAAAGTCACGTGGTTCTTCAGCTCGGCAGCGGACCTGCTACCGGACGGTTTCTGGAATAACCCGCTTCGCGATATTTCTATTTCGGAAACAAATGTTAAACTAATACGAGGATACATTTTCCAACGTAAAGCTTGTTTGTTTTTTTTTTTAAAAAGTGTTTTATTATCAACAGCGACTTAAATTCTGCAATTAATAGCGGAACTTTGCGGAAACTGGCGGACGTGGAGTCGGATTGTCACCGGACATCGACGAAGCGGCTCGGGGAGAGACACCCGCATGGCGTCGTTCACCGCCGAGGTTTCGGAGGGGAACCGTCCGGTGTTGGTCCCCTCTTCTCGCGAAAACACGCCAGGAGTTTTGGGAACCCCGCCTGGCGGCTTCGTCGTGTCTCGGCTGCGAGCACCCGAAAGGTCTCCGATCCGATGCGACCGTCAGCGAAGATGCGGCTCTGGGCTCAAAACCACCCCGATGCACACACCCCACCTCTGCCGGAGAGGTTAGAGACTAACAGACCGTGGTAACCAAAGTGCGCTGTGACGGTCTCTGGTGCGATCCAAGTCTGTGGAGAAAGGAGCGCGTGACATTAGGCTCACGTTCGTCCGAGCTGGTGGACTTCGGCTCAGAAGAACCAACCGTCTCTCCGTGAAAACTGGTGTTCTGAGCAACCCCTCGCTCCTGAATAGTCTGGGAGATTGACAGTCGTCGGGACGAGTTCTGCTTGTCCGATGACGTCACACAGATCCCTGTCGAACAGCGTCTGGCGGCAGCAATTACAATCTTTTTTTGTTCGCATAAAAGTCTAATTAATTCGCATTAAGCAGCACTCGTCCAGACTGACGCGTAGACGCTTAGCGCCGTCCGGTCTTCGTGTTCTCTCTCTCTCCTGTTCTCTCTTTTTTCTTCTTCCCCGCAGGTTACGGCACCGTGACGGCGAAAACCGAATGGGGCCGCGTGCTCACGTTGTTCTACGCCATTATAGGGGTTCCGCTGGCGATGCTGGCCCTGACCAACCTGGGCAAAAAGATAGAGAACCTCTTGACGGTCGGGTGGCTGTTCGTGCGCCGGTACTGCGCGAGCAGCGTCTGGAGAGCCGCTCCGAGTCCCTCCCAGACGAACGCTAACACGAGCACCGTCGACACGATCTACGGAACCAAGATAACGGTCAGCCGCACGTCGAGGACGGCGGAGTCCAACCGCCTTCCGGTGGTCATAGCGCTCCTCATTCTTTTCTTCTACATGCTTCTGGGCACCGTCATGTACAGTTTCCTGGAAAAGTGGGGCGTGATAAACTCCTTCTACTTTGTCGTAGTCTCCCTGATCACAATCGGATTCGGCGACATCTCTCCGATGAAAACCAATTACTTCATCTTCACCAGTATGTACATCATCCTGGGGCTCGCCCTGGCATCTATGTTCATCAACGTCTCCATCCACACGGCCCTGGAGACATTTAGTGGAAAGCTGGACAAGGCCAAAGAATCGCTGCACAAAGTGGTAAGCAAGAACAAGAATGCAGCCAGCGAAGCAGCGCAAAGCCTGTCGATAAAACTGAAAGAATTCTGAGCCGACTAACAGCGAACTGTTTCTGCTCTCCCCCCCCCGACTGGACACCAGCCATGGCAGCGTCATCGCCAGAAGAGATGCAAATGTCAAACAATCGCCGTTCAGCTGAAATAAAAGCAAAATGCTTAATTTTTTAAAATAAATCTTTTGGTGCATATCAATTTAGGAATGAAAATAATCTGATTTTAATTATTCGCAACCCCCTTTTTTCATCATACAGAGAAAACAAACGGAAATTTAAAGTGTATATATATATATATATTTTTAAAAGGTTTTTTCACAAAGAACCTCTAGCAGATTTGTAGTAGGTTTCTCAACGATACTAGAACCGTGAATATTCTTTTCCTAAGTTCATGTCCAAAAGGTCTTTGCCAACCACGTGGACCGATATCCAACTTGTGCATGCTGAAATTAACACGGGACAGTTGTCACGTCGGAATATCGTGAGATTTCAAACGACAGATTCCAGCCCTCACCGTGATGCGCAGCTTCTTTTCGATTTGAAAACGTTAAAGTTTCCGACCGGTTGATTTGTGCTGGGAAAAAGTTTTTCTTTTTCTTTTTCTTTCATGTGACAGCCTTTAGACCAAACTCGCCTTTTGTTCTGTCTCCAACATCATCCGGCACCTTTCGTTAGAAATGCAACGTGGGCATTTCTCAAAAATTACCCTACAAATGAAGAAAGGGTTTGCGCTCTCCTAGATAACTGTAGGCCTCTCAAGCCAACTTAGTTGAGCGTCTGTGATTCTCTAAAAACGGTTTTATGAACTAGCGGTACCACGCATCAAAAGAATATCTTAAAAATAAGATGTTAACTGCTCAACAATAAGATAGAGTAAAAGACACCAACCTCTTGGTGTTATCTCCCTTATGTCCTGGGATAATAAAACAATACACAATGTAAAATAGTGGATAGGGTTTGATCTGCTATCCTTAAATCGTTTATTTAGTACATATTAATATGTGTCACCGTTTTTAATTCGGATACGAGTCTGTACACGATCATCTTTGTATGGATGTTTGTCAAAAAACTTGCCGGCAATTTCTCTAACGTTGCCCAACCGACTTCCTGTCCAGGGTCTATCATTAGTGAGAAGTGGTGTCATTTAGCCTTTGCCACGGATACAAGCAAATAGAACAAAAACCTAGCGCTTTCAGCAAAAGATTCCGATTTTATTTATGACAACAGCAATAATAAAATAGTAATAACTGAAGAATAGACCATGTATGATTATTTTCCTGTATTTTCTGAAATAGTCCCAGTAGACATGTTGAACCATAGATATCTATTAATTTAGCCTTGTGCCCGATTAGACTGTCAAAAAGTCGTGAGGCAGCATCAGTTTTTTGAACGCATCCCCATCGAATTTAGGAATTCCTCCCACGGTAGTTTTCACTCAGTTTTTGGTCAGTGCCACTACAGTTCTGCTTTATTGTGACTGAACAGACTTCAAACATGACCTCGTAAAGATAGGGGTTGAATTTGTCTTCCACAGCTGACCAGAAAGGGGGGGGAAGGGCTACGGCTTTGCTGATATGCTACTCACCTCGAGCTGTTGTAGTTCTTGACTCAGCTTCTCCTTCTCTTACATCGACGAAAGCCTCTCTGTTTCTGAGAACTCCGAGGAGAAGCGTGAACTTTTATCAGGGACCCTTCTGTTGTTCTCCCTCCACGTGCCCTGCTGCTTTCTTGTTGATCTCGGTCGAGAAGGAAAATTACGGAACACTGAAAAAATTGTCTAAAAAATAGGGTTTTTTTTTCCCCTTCAAAATACGATATTTTAGAATTTTGGTTAAAGGACCGCTGAAGCCCACAAATATCGCATCCATTTATTATCAGTGCCAACTGGTGTGAACTTCAAAAATCAAAAATCGTGAGAATTAGCCAACTACTCCTATATCGATAGAGCAGAGTCTTCCATCTTGTTTTTAATGTGTTTGGAATGAGAGTATAGAAACAGGTTCCATACAGAACAGCATGACGCACATCTCTGACGCACGCGGGGTTCTTTGTGTATCTCCGTCATAATGTCAAATATATTTGGTTAAAGTAATGCTAGCTTCCATTAGAGGCCAGCACTTGATAATAGAATATCAAGGACATTTTAAAAACCCATTTACAAAAGAACATCACTGATTGCCAAAACAATCCCTTTTATGACTGAAATCTGATGCCTTTGTTTCCCTAAAGGATGGTTTGCGAAATTGCAGCTGCAACTCGCACTAGTTCCAAAGATACAGGACTCGGCTAGAGAATACACGAATCGGAAAGGAATACTTCATTTTGCGCACATAGAAATTTCGTATTTCGTTGATAATTGGCTGCAAACGCACGACAGCTGTTTTCATAAAGCATAATACATAGTATAAAACAGAATTGAGAAATCGTGTCCGAACCGGTGTGCGACTTCTGCTTGCCACAGCGGTCTGATTATTTAATTTGGCGCTCGAAGCCTCATCTGAATATCTGAATGAGCTGACCACGTGTAGAGTATAAAAGCCGTGTTTCTGTTATGCGCAACTAGAGTTTGGACTATGAAGAATTTACCATCGCCTACTACAGAGTGATGTGTCGATAGAAGATGCGGTCGATGAACGTTAGACACAAAATACTCCAAATTCAGTCGTCTAAATGGTAAGACAAATAAATATTTCAATTTCGTAAGTAAAAAATATCTATATCCTGAGGGGGGGCAAGAATCATTGAATAAAATGTTTGGTGACTTTGATTCTAAAAGAAGAAAACCCATCCAACATTATACACGGCTATTCATGCACCTGGACGTACTTCACAAATTATATATAATATTCTTCACTTTCACCGCCAGTTACCGTTACTGCACGTTTGCTTATCACTTACGTCCCGGAAGTGACGAAACACAAACTTGCGCATGACAAAGCGAAGAGTTCTATTCAAGAAAGAGAATTTCTTTAAAGCTGAGAATGCACTCATGTACCGTGACGTTTGTTAGCGATATTATTTATGAGTTATAACGGTAGCGTTCTGGCGCTAACAAATACACGATGTAGTTCAAAACCTCTTTTTAGTATAATATACTGCAGTCATCGACGTTTACTCTGACTGTTTGTTTCTACCCCACTACCTGGCTCCAGGTATATATAACATTTCGCTTTCTTCATCTAATAGCAAAGAGAATCTCGAAGCAGCTCTGCTCGTATCTACGCTCATGGCTGATCAAACGAATATCGCAAAATACGGCCTCATATACCAGTCGTATTGAACACTCCAGCTGGGATGTTGGTCCAGTTCATCACCAACACACCATTGATCGATTTCAATGATCCATACGCCATCAGTTTGATCAGCTATTAGTGTAACATCGGGTCAGTTGTCGATAGCGGGAAACAACTTTTCAAAAATGATTACGATGTGTGTATGTATGTGTGTATATATAAACTAATGTGAGTAACAGAGCGGTGTGTCCAGATGTTCACAGCCATTTATGTTCCTTAAATTACTGCTGTTCTTTATATACTCGGACTTTATTCTGTCTACAGCCTGCTACACTTTAAATTCCTTCATATAGCTTCAACAAATATTTACACATCTGCCCATACAATGACACTTCTGCCACCCCAACAATACTCTTGTCTACACGGCTGCCTGCGCTGCCACACCCTGACTTGCTCATGAAATTGGGGAAAATCAATAAATCAAGTTGGTGCAATAGATGCAGAAATCAATTTGATTTTCTTCAGGTAGGTCTCATCATGTCAACTGTAACTTTCTTACATACACCTTGACATTTCTCCAGTGAAAATCTTAAAATATCTTAATTTTGGTGCGGATGACTGTGGATGATGTAAGAGGAAATTAGCGCTAGTATAACTTACATTATTAGTATTAGTTGTAGAAGTCAGTAATTCCTTTGGTAATACTTTAACGGAATGCTTGTTTATATTCATGTAGCATTGTAGATCAAGAACACTCTCTGAATGACCAGCGAACCGGACAGGGATGCCGATCTGGGGTTAAGAAATGACGGTGAACACCAATCCGAATCGAATAGGAGTAAGTGCAGAAAATACTTATCAAAGTTTCGCGAACTTCTCTCTTCCTTTATCGGCTTATTCTTCTTCCTGATGGTGTATTCCGTAGTAGGTGCGTTAATTTTCCAAGCGATCGAAAGCCCCAGGGAGAGGTTTGAGAAGAAACGCATGTCTCTAATACGGCAAAGGTTCATTATCGAGATGTGGAACCTCACGCAGACCAAGGAGAAACTGTCCGAGAAGTGGAAAGAGTTTGTTACAAAATCATTCCCGGAGTACGAAATGCGGATTGTAGAATATACACTGGAAGGATATCTCATGGACGAAAATGAGGAATCTTGGACAACCATCAGTGCGATTCTATTCTGTTTAACTATCTATACAACAATAGGTAAGTGGCTTAATGATTTAAAATACAGTACCGTACAAAAAGACAAAGTAAATTCTACACCTTGCGAAAGTACGAGAACGCAGGCTCTCCTTACCACGTCGTGGCAACGAATAATGGTCCGGTTTTCGAAAGAAATTCTTCACAGAACCGAGACTGTCACCACAGCCTTTCCCAGTCTCCCTCCCAGTCCCCGGGGAAGGGAGGGTTTGTCACCGTCGGTGGTATCGTAACTCCGCTGCTTCAGTTTGTTCGCATCCATTTGGGAAAAATAGTGGTAAGACTGAAGAATTCCGGTAACCTACCCGTCAAATGGTTTGTTTTAAAGTTGGAATGCTAAATATTTTATAGATATAAGCGGAGTGTCCACTGCGCAGCAACCACGTGTGTTCGGTCTCAGAACACCTTCCGTGAATAAGGGATCAGCGTCCTCCCTTATTTTCGGAAATGTCCGGATGAAGCATTCTGAACGAGCGTTCGTTCAGCCTGCTGTCAAATTTACAATGAAGGTAGGAAACACAACTTCCGTCCTTAGATGTTCTGGTTTCCAGAAAGGGAGCGGGGAAGACTGATTACAGGTGTAGAGAGAAAGACTCTGCTATGCTGGACGCTACCTGCAATTAGACTGCAATTGACACCAGTGGGAGATAAATGCGTTTTCATAAGGGCAGAACAAGCGTGACGGTAGCAGAGTACCCAGCTTTGCGAGAAGTAGCTAGAGTTAGGAGAACAAAACGCCATTCGACAGAAGATTGCCGATTTGATCTATCGAAGGGAATTCTGGACATTCGACCCCAAAACAAAGGACATTTAATCCCTTCACCAATGTCACGGTGTACTCCTGGAACAGCGGGGAGAGTAAAGTAGAAAGGTTGACATTAGCGCATCCTGCATAATCGTCAGCATCCCGCCATATGATACAGACGGGCGGGTGCTACGAAAGAAAACACACAAAAAAATCAGTGCACCTGCCTCTGAAGCCTCGCACTCCGAAAAAAAAAACAGGAGGGGGGATCGGCGGCTTTGGGATGAGGTGAGTAAATCTAGAGTAACAGTTAGGGAGGTTCAAATAACGAAACATCTAAACATCGAGTTGGAATGTGCGGCTCAGGCGATAAGAGAAACAGTCTAACCAAAACCAGCTTGCATAGCTGTAAAGACATCGACTGCAGTCAGTACCGACACTTTTAGTGGGTCCGAAGTCAGAGAATGCTCACCGAGACGTAGGACCGTTAGCTAGTTCTATTACTTAATAATTACGCGAAGTGTAAGTCTTTTTTAATCCTATGAATAACATAGCGCCAGAATCTGTTCTCTCAATGAGAGTTACGGATTGCGAATATGTATGCCATATTTAAAAAAAAAAAGAGCAATCATCCAACGAGTCTCTACGCGATCAGCAGCTTTATTATTTTAAATTTAAGATCCGCTAATATTTCTGGTGTGAAGAAATCGGTACAGGGCGTGTGGAATTAGCCTGATCATCGCGCTTTCGTCGGTTCGCTTTCTGATAGCAACCCATATGATCTGATACTCGATCGCCGCCGATGCCATTATAGTTAAACGTCAAGATTTCTTCCTTTCACATATCTCCACGGTAACCTTCTAATCGTCGACCACCCCACCCTCCAGTCGGTCCGTTATGCAAAGCTAAGGCTAAAGTCACGTGGTTCTTCAGCTCGGCAGCGGACCTGCTACCGGACGGTCTCCGGAATAACCCGCTTCGCGATATTTCTATTTCGGAAAACAAATGTTAAACTAATACGATTTTTCTCTCTCTTTCTTTTTACGAGGAAGAAATTATCCCTGAGCAATGTAAAATAATGGACATTCTTAGGCCGACATAGGCTGTAGTCGTCGACGGGGAACCGGAGGAATGAAGAGGCACCGTCCGCGGTATTTGTGGCCACACACGGCCATGGGCAGTCAGCGGAATGGCGTCAGCTAATCATGGCTTCACCTGTGATATAGATATTTTCTAGACGGTTCCGGCGAAGCCATTCCTGATGATCTAGAGAACCTGAAGTGGGGGACGGGGGTGGGGGATGCAGTTCTGCAGTAACCAGGTGTGCTGTCGATCACAGCCAACGGACCTGCAATAGATCTTGACTGATAGCTAGCTACCCGCACCTCTATAAATCAGAAGAGGGTCTGCGAAAGTGCCGCAGTCGGCTTGAAACAGTACCCGACTCCATATCACCTGGAGGATGGAATTCGTGTGTGCCCTGTGTGAAATCTTTTGAAAGAGCACGAGATGCACATCCTAGTGGCCGCAGCAGATTTTGTGAGATGAGCTTCCACTAGCTTTACAGTGTACCACGATTAAAGAATAGGGGCTGATGGGCGACCCTCTTTCCCGCAGTGATGAGTCGAGTCAAGGGCCCTAACCATTATTAAGGGGTCAACCTTTTGACATGGACGGCTGGCCCCTGACGGGTCTAGGCTTTGCTGTCCACCCCCTCGGCGATGTCGAGTGGGCGGTGGCATATCCGCATCTGGGGCAGCCCTTTCCGTCGATCCCCGACGGTGCGGCGTGACGCGGTGTCCCCGGCGCTGCACGCCCGCCCTCTGACGGGATACAAGGCGGCGCGGTAGACGCCCAGGCCACCCTCTGCCTTCTCCACAGGGGCCCTGAAACGGCATTCATTCTGTAGACCGACCATCCTCACCTTTTCGCGAGCAACAAGTAAATAAGACAAGTCTCCTCCGACCCCAACCTGGGATCGAACCCGGTACAGGAGTAACGGTCCCCTTACGGAGCTAACCCGCTACCACCTGCCCCACCGGGCCGGCTGCTGCTGCTGCTGTTGTTGTTGTACGGATAAAAGTGTAGACGCTTTGTGTTCTCTCTCTCCCTCCCTGCAGGTTACGGCACCGTGACGGCGAAAACCAAGTGGGGCCGCGTGCTCACGCTGGTCTACGCTACCGTCGGAGTGCCCCTGTCGATGCTCGTCCTCACCATCCTCGGCAAAAAGCTGCAGCACCTCTTCACGGTCGGGTGGCTGTTCCTGCGCCGGTGCTGCGCGAGCAGCGGCTGGAGAGCTCCCCCGAGTTCCTCCCAGACGGAGGGCAGCGCGGCCAACGTCGACGCGATCCCGGAAACGAAGATAACGGTCAGCTGCACGTCGAGGACGGCGGAAAGGAACACCCTTCCCGTGGTCATACCGCTCACCATTCTCCTCCTGTACATGTGCTTGGGCACCGTCATCTACAACGCGTGGGAGAAGTGGACCCTGCTGGACTCTTTCTATTTTGTCTTCATCTCCCTGAGCACAATCGGATTCGGCGACGTCATCCCCGAGAAGACGAGGATCTTCACCAGCATGTACCTGTTCCTCGGGCTCTCGTTTCTTTCCATGTTCATCAACATCGCCCTCCGCATCTTTTCGCGAAGCATTGAGAAGGCGACGGAGAGCTTAAACGAAACGTTCGGCAAGGCCAGAGACACCATAGACAGAGTGAGGAGAACCAGCTGCCCAAAATCGAAGAGCCACATTGAATCAACTGGGATGGTTCAGAACGATCAGTGACATTTTGCGCACCTGCTGGCGGGCAGAGAGGGGCTCCAACCATGGCAGCAGCGATCGTTGTACAAGTGGAATAAAAGCAGATCTTTCATTTTTTTACATCTTTTTTTTTACAAAATCCCTTTGATACTTACAACTTTTAGGTGATCGATGTCATTCGTGGCATTTCTGCCATACAAAGCAAGCCAGAGATAAATGGGGAAAGTTTCTCGCTCGCTTTCACCAGACAGTAGTAGGTAGATCCGAGCATCACCACCTTCCGTCGTGCCTTGGAAGGTCCCTGCCAGGCATCCGACTTGTTCTGGAATTAACAAGACGCCAACGAAACGAAAAGCGAAATGCTGTATGTCAAGAGTGACGCGAGCAGTCAGAGCCAGCATCTTCTTGAAATACTGAGCTAGAAGGTAGTAGATTCCACCTCTTTGTTCCAAAACACGTAAATTTCTGATATAAACCACCAATTTTAGCCAAAAAACAGAAGTGTTTTGGAAATGTTTCTAAGGATGGGTAATAAAAACTATAAAGCATTTGTATTCACTAAGAAATCATCAAGGACCAATTCAGATGTAGGAAACGATCAATATGGAGCACAAGTGTAATAAATTGTATTGTTGTTAGGGTAAATGTTATTTTTAAATGTAGATAATACAAATACAATGTTTAAATACAAAAAAAAAAACAACAAAAACAAATATTAACCTAACTCTATCTTAAAGAGAAGGGGCAAAATCTTTTAGCTTGCCCTTCATGTAGCTAGTCTAAAGAGCTGATCTAAATGTTCCTTGGTAAGCCATGCTTGATATCTGTTTTTAATAAAGTAATACTTTGTAGGCATATAGCAGCAGAGATTGGAGCTGTTCTTCCAGGATTTTCCAGAACTCAATTAGCTCCTAATTTCTAAGTTTCTCTTTGAACATCCCCTTCTAATGCCATGACTTGCTGCTTACCAGTCGATCAACCCATTTTTTTAAAATTTCTCGCTTTAAGTCCTAGAGCAGATAGCTCTGAAACTTTCTAGATGTGATGTTCCACAAAGCAGAATCGATTATGTTGATTTATTTTCCGGCAAGTGTATCAAAAATTGGGTGAATGCTTTTTCATCAACATATTCACCCAAGTTTTCTTTAGGGAAGAGCTGGTGAAATCATTGGTTGAAATTTCAGCATCTTAATTTTTTCTTCAAAATGCAAAATAAATAAATCACAAGTCATCTGGCTGTTTAATTTAACTTTCTCCTTGGAGATCAGTTTGAATGATGTTTAACATCTGAATACCATCTGTAAAATAACTTTTGATCACCAATAAAAATTGTCTAATTCAGGATTTGCATTAGCAGTCTTCCAGAAATAGGTTTATTTCATCATGTTATCTAAAAAAATCAGGCTTACTGAGATCCTTCTTCAGAAAACAGAATCAGAGCTCACTCCTATCATAAAGGGATGTCCATTAGTCAGCACACATGATTATCAATTTATCCAGTTCCTTTTTAAAAATGTCTTTACAATCCGACCAGTCATTGGAATCATAGTTAAAAATTCTTTTACAACATGCTCTTTTAAACAAAAGCGAGAAAACTAAATTGTCTGTGAAGTTATCTTCTGGCGCAGGTGGTATTTTCATTCTATATTTATTTACCATTCGAGAAACTATGAAACAAAATGTTGCAAAGAGCTGCCATGCTGTCTTTTATGATCTCCACTTCACTAACTGCTTCAATTCACAGGCCAAGATCTCAGCGACATAATACAGCGGATTTATAGTCAGTTTGTTTTCGCTCATGGCACACAGCAGCGTTTTTTGTTTAGCAAACAGATTCTTTCAAAGACAGCACTTTCCCCACTTGTTTCGTTTTTAATAGAAAGTTACTCTCTAAATCACAATGTGCAGTACTGTAATGTCTATTCAAATTGTATTGTTTTGAGTTACTCACTAATTTTGCGGAACAAACACACGGCCAATCCTTTCTTGCCACGCAAAAACAAAAACTCGGTTCCCATTAGTCCTCAGCTTCTGGATGCTCTTCAGTTTTTCAACTCGTCGCAGAATAGCACTTTTCGAATACAGACGTGCCACTCTTTAAAATTATAAACAGAGTCATTAAATAAATAGCAACACAAACTGGCACTACATGTCTTGCGTGAATAGCAAAAACTGAAGCAACACTACATACAGGAGTGTGCCAGCTCCCACACTGATACTGTTCAGTTTTTCTTAAACGAGTATTAGTGTTTTTTTTTTCCTGTTGTTAGATTTTTCAAAAACAGCATCAAAAATTATTTAGGAAAGAGTACTTTTGAGCATATGAATAAATCAATCCAAATAAGTCATCTTATACTCACTGTATTGGTTGTTCCTCTGCTATAAACGTCATCAAGTTTGCAAGGCAATGGAATAATGTAACAGAAATGGGATCGAGGAAAATTAAAACAACAACAAATCTGAACACCCCAAAAAACTATCTTTAAATTATTTTGTTGGTATTGAAGGTTATTCATCTTTAATTCACTTTTAACCTTGATGCTATATTACACCACATTATGAACAAACCAAGCCTTCAGTATTGTTATCAACACTTAAAAGACAAAAGACAAGAAATCTCAATAAACCTGACTGTACAAAAAAAAAAAAGGGGGGGGGAGACTGGCAGAAAGTAAAACAAATTTTTTTTTAAAATAGCACCATAATTCTCAACTATTCACATGAAGACCAAACCCACTTTTGTTCCGTACCAACATGCAAACTCCACCCAGTACCAGTTATTAGGAATCAGAATTAGCATTTCTCAAAAAATAAAAATCCTAGAAAAGATCTAGGCTCTCCAAGGTAACGTTGGAAAATCTTAAGTGATGCTCTGCTCTATAAAGTACTTAAATTTTTTCTAACATTTCCCAAATGCTGTAATTTCTTTGAAAAAGAAAGTAAAAATTTGAAAATAGTCTCCCATATTACGTGTTTTATTTTTACATCTTTCCTGACAACCATCAATTACAGATAATCTTGATAGAAATAAGCAGTTATATCTGTTCTGCTACATGAAGAAATAATGATCAACAAGGATAAATTATCTGTATCAGCAATAAAAGTGGGATGCCTTTGTTTATTAATACAAATGAATTATAAAAACTAAAGGGCAAGCATTCAGCCAATCATCAGTAGAATTTTCTTTTAAAATTGTTACTATTTAGATCTGAAAGAAATACATAGACTACAATTTTTAAGCTAGTTCAGTAATTCCATAATTCAGTAAGTGGTGAAAACCATATTTACAAGTTTAATTTAAAATTGCTTAAATCTTTCACATTTGATAAAGAGACGACTGAATTAACTCCCCTGGCAGAGATGCCATTTTAGTTTGCCTAAAATGAGTGTTATTTTTTGGGGAGGGACTGCTGCTTTCCTGTATCTCAGGCTGTTATGTAAATATCTATGATTCTTCAAGAGCAGTTTTCTAAAATTGCAATATCGGACATAAGTATATTTTAAAAATAAGATGTTAATTCGTCAACATTAACAGAAAACGTGTTATCTCCCCTTGAATCTAGCACTGGTACAGTAGTAAATAAATTAACAATGGATAGGGTTTTACCTGCTTTGGTTAAATCATCTTCTTAGTACATATAAATATGCAGCACCGCTTATAATTCAGATGAGTCCTGTACATTATCATCTTGCTACAGATGTCTCTTGACAACTTGCTGGTGAATATTTTAACCATGGCTGATCAACATCCTATCCATCTATTATTGTTGTGAAGTGTTATTATCAATTAACTATTGCTACAAGCATATAGGAAACCCATTGCTTTCAATGAGAGATTCCAGTTTCATTTATGATAATCAACACAATAATAAAAAATTAAAAAGTTAGCAGTCTGACTGATTTTTTGTTCTTATTCCCTGAAATCAACACAGTAGTCCTTGTAAATCATAGACATCTATTTATTTAGCCTTGTATCTGATAGGCACTTAGATTGTGTTAACAGCTGTAAACATACATAACTCATCCTAGCTCAGGCAATATCAGTTTTTGAACACGCCCACAACAGCCGGACGAATTGTTCGCATGTGTAGTTTATAGCCTATTTTGGTTAACACTGCCACAGTCCCAGCTTTATTGTCCATCAATGGAACTTCAAACATTGCCTCATGAAGATAGGGGTCAAATTTGTCTCCAATGGCTGGTGAAATATGGCTGACTCCATGTTTGTTGAAAACCTTCTTCAGCTGAGATTCAGTAAGAGTTAGTCCCTCATAGAGTGTTTTCAAGTGATGATTAACTTCCAGCTCCTGTTTTGGGACACTTTCTGTAGCCGCAGCTAAGACATCTGCAACTTCCAGTAAGTCCTTACAGAATCCTTGGATGCTGAACAGCTTAGCTTCTTCTATCTGCTTCTTCACCCGCATTCGAACATTTTCAGTTTCTGCCAATGACATTATATATTTATCCTGAAAAAAAGGTAGTGAACTTTACAGAAAAAATAAAAACATGACTATGGTTAATGATTTAAGTAAAATTATGGCATATTTCAATTATGAATTCATAACCATGTTTGTCTGCCTCACACAAAACAAACACAAGTAGACATACAGATAAACATGCCACAAACCAATTCTGAACACACTCACACACACACATCTGCTCCATTCATTCGATTAAGTCAAAAATACAGTTTAGGAGACACTAAATGCTTGAACTTCCGAAACATAAGCAGAATTTTAAAAAAATAATTCAATGTACAATACAAACTAATTTATTTGTATGGGTAAATATACAAAAATTAATTTTTTTGTGTTTATCTTGTGATTTGAACTTTGTACCATAGCATGTGCTTTCTAGTAGCTGATGAAGCAGTGGACCATAAGTTTTCAACAAATGCTTAAAAGTATATACAGTTGACGCTAAGTAGGTGCAAGGGTTGAGTTCCTGAGAATCACCACATATATTTAATTTGCACAAAACAGTACACTGGGGTCACGGCATGTTGTCACCTTTCAGCCTTTTCTTAAATATAATCAATCCCCTGTTGCAAAATTGTCTGTCCTTTTCTTTGTGAGTCTGTTTGGTGGTGCGCACCACTGATACCCGTTCAAAGGCATTCTGACCGATCTGATCATCTACGTTGTTATTCGTATTGCTTATGGTAAATAATGGTCCTATGGTAGGTAATTTTGTTCCAGTCCAAACCTCTCCTGCAGTGACCCATCTATCACGATCAACTCTGCCTTATGTCCTCAAGACATAAAAATGGGAATCTATGGATTGGAGTTGTGATGCTCCTCATGATACTGAAATAAAACTGCAGATATGTGAAAAATGCAGATAACTAGGGCAAGTATAATGAGAGTTAACTGTGTGTGCATGTGTGCACATAATACATGTTAAAACATAAGTACTTTTTTAATTACATCTGCCCACAAATGACCAAATAAAAAAAGGGTGGATATAATAACCTGTTTAGAATAAAAACTGAAGAATTTTTTTAAAACATGCAAGCAGGATTGCCGATATGCTACTCACCTTGAACTGTTGTAGTTCTTGACTCAGCTTCTTCTTCTCTTCCATCAAAAGCCTTTCTGTTTCTGAGAGCTCTGGAGAAGCATCAACTTTTTCAGGACCCTTCTGTTGTTTTCCCTCCACATGCTCTGCTGCTTTTTTGTTGATCTCGGTCGAGAAGAGCCTTGAGAAGTGAGAAAAAAACAACAAAGAAACAGATGCTGAGTATTCATATGGAGGGAATTCTATCACAAACAAGACGAACGGACATTTGTTACCATTCACTTAAAATTTTCTTGCAGTTGCTAACTTTTAGTAGTTGAAAGCAAGCAGACTTGTAGTAATTAAAGTTAGTTAATGAACTAACATTTCAGTGCTCTTTCCTCATGACAATCATCAGGATTTAGTCCATGGGAAAAATGTTTTTGGAAGTGCAAAGTTAATTCACATCAGATGCTTAATCCTTATAGTGGTGACAAGAAAGGATTGCCAAAATGTAAGTTCAGTATTTAGTAAAAATTACTACTGAGCTGATTAGAAATGTTTAGACTGAGCCACTTTCTGCAAATAGCACATCAATACAGAGAGAAGTTGTTTAGTGCAGCAATGTGGAACATGATGTACTGTAATCGCACTCAGGGCTGGATCAAGGCTCTGGCTAATCGAGTGATCACCAGATACATTTTAAAAAAAGAGAGAAAAATATATATAAATTATCTGACATCATGCAGTCCAAATTTTTAGGTGTGTGTGTGTGTGTGATTCTTACTGTTATGGCAAGAGACAAGGAAAGCATCATGGAGGATGACTTTTGAATGAATGAAACATCCGCCAGCCGATCTTACTCCAATTTAAAACTAACAGATCGCTTTATAGTACTTTACAACTGCCAAGGTTTTTGAAATTTACTGTCTACACCAGAGAGAAAAACAAAACAAACAAGTATTCGAGATTACATTGGTCAACAAGTATTTTTCATCAAGCATATGTCAAGGTGTACTTAGTGTAGTTTTTAATGCTGATTTCAAATATACAATTAGTTTTTTGACATCACGTACAGTTTTCAAGATGAGAAAGTTTTTTGGTTTTAGCTCATACATTATATAGAAATTCCAATTAATGACGTGTATGCATGTATTTCATTTACATCATGGAAACATACCTTTAAAATAAACTACATTATTCATTGCTGCATAGTTCAGATGCAATATTTCATCATCTTAAATTAACCAATCAGGTTTTGTCTGATGAAATAGGTATTTCAACATCTCAAATTGTCCAGTCATAATTGGTCTGATGAAATATTTATCATCTCAAATTCAATACAAGTATAGCCGTTTGTATCTATTTCCTTACTTGTTTTACAGTGTTAACAATGTCAAGACAGTGTAGAAATCCTCCTGATGTGCTTTGTTATGTCTGTGGACAATTTATTGTAAAAGCTCAAAAACGTACAATAACACCAGAGATCAAGATTTATAAGCTATACTTTGACTGTCCTCTTGGAGATCAGGAAAGGTTATGGGCACCACATTTTATCTGCTCAGCTTGCTCAAATGGCTTACGTGACTGGTTCAATAAGAGGAAGAAGTCCATGCCTTTTGCCATTCCAATGGCATGGAGGGAGCCGAAAGACCATGAGAATATAGAACTTTTACTTCATGCCATTGCCTATGAAAGATACTCATGGAAAATATGTGGAGATTTAAAAGTCATTGGAATGTTAATGGGAATGCAGTCAGGTTTCACAAAATACTGTTGTATCTTGTGTCTATGGGATAGTTGGGCAACTGTCAGACATTATTCGGAATCAAACTGGCAGACAAGATCATCATACCAGCCAGGACTGTCTAGCGTCAAGAATACACCTCTTGTGGATCCATGTAATGTCCTATTGCCTCCTTTGCACATAAAGCTTGGACTGATGAAGCAGTTTGTAAAGACACTAGGGAAGAGAAATGCCAGAGGGTTTGAGTATATTGTAGAAAAGTTTCCCAAAATCACACAGGCAAAGTTGAAAGAGGGTATCTTTGTCGGACCCCAAATTAGATAAGTACTCAAAGATGTCAACTTCAAGACAACACTGGATGAACTGCAACTGCCTGCCTGGAATGCTTTCAATTGGATCTGTGAGAATTTCTTAGGCAACAAGAAGGCAATGGACTACAAGGATGGCATCAAGAATCTTCTGAAATGTTACTCAGCAATGGGTTGTCGCATGTCACTGAAAGTTCACTTCTTGGACGCCCATCTGGATTTCTTCGCAGATAACCCTGGAGCAGTGTCTGATGAACATGGTGAAAGATTTCACCAGGACATTAGTGCTATGGAGAAACGGTACCAAGGCTTCTGGAATGACAGTATGCTGGCTGACTACTGCTGGACACTTTACCGTGATCAACCAGATCAGGAACACCGCAGGAAATCCAAATCACAATGTTTCTAACTCTGTTGTTCTAACTTTGTCTGTTTTGTCTGACCCATTTTTTGTGTATTCACTCTTTGTAGAATGATAGTGATGATTTTTAACTCAATAAACTCATTTACTTTCTAAAAATAATATGTCCTTATTTATTACATTAATGATTTAATATATACAAATATGTAAATATTTGCATGTATCTACTGAAAATCTGATACGTGCTGTATACAAATAGAGTGAAATTTTGAAATCAGCATGAAAAATTAGTCTAAAAAAGTTGGTTTGCATTCATAATGAGTATAATACATTTAATTTTGTTGGCCAGTGTTAATAATAATAATAATAATATAATAATAATAACAATTTCCGAGAGTAGCCCCTGCCTGTGTGGTCCCTATTACATCAGCGAAGTGCAGACCGCACGATCGCCTCGGCGGACAAAAGTCGAGGTCGGACTCTGCCCATTCCGCACCCCACCCCACAAGGAACCGAAGCTAATTTCGCCCCCACCAGACTTACCGAAATCGAGCTGAGAAAGAGCTCGCCAGCCGCGCCAATCCCACACTCGGACGTACACACATGCCGCAGAGAGCCGCCGCCATGTCTAGATCGCGTCACGTGATGCGGTGCCTTCCCGAGACAATTCCTGATGCAAAAGAAGCCCCGCCCCCTTTTCCTTGCCCTTAACAAAACCGCCGCTGGGAGTAAATTCTTCCCGAATAAAAATCAAAGACCGTTATTCAACCATAACTAACATTTTGATGATAAAATTGACAGATAAATAATAATAATAATGATGAAAGTGGGTGGTATATAACTTTCTACTTGAAATAAACGGAACTTTCAGTTGTTGTTGTTTTTCTTCTTCTTCTTCTTCAAGGGACGTAACTCAGGTTACGCTACTCCTTCTAATATCTGAACACCGCAACAGTCTGAAACAATTTTATTGAAACGTTGGGGGGATAGAATTTTTTCACGTGTGAGCGGGAGAAAATAAGGCTATGTTACCAGAGCGTCAAATAGCATAGCCAAGATCTGCCAGATGAACAAGCTCAGTATCTGAAATGTCGTGCGGGGGCAAATCACTCCTCCATCTACTCTTCAAACCAGCGGGAGACAACTCTGCTTAGTAACACCATTTGCAATAATCGACAAACTGCTCGGGTCGGGGAAATGAGAAGTATATACGACGAGCGAACAGAAAATTTAGTCCAACATCGGCTAAATGTCTACTATACTTTCCTTCTTCACTCGAAGCATGAATGTCCTGTTGGTAAAAAAAAAATTTTGATGCTTTAAGTTAGATAATAACAAGCCAAAAGGTCTTTTATTGGAACAAGGATTATTAATGATTTGCTCTGTTAAAGCCAGTTTTATTGGAATTCCTTTACCAAGTGTTTTCGAAAGTTTACTAGAATGTACATACAACAGCTTAGTGGATACTCATTATCAGATAACAAATTCTGCATTGTAGGAATAAAGGATTACAGAGTTAAATTGATGTTCTGTACAATTTACTCAACACCACAAAAAGTTTGGGAAACTATTAAAGTTACCTTCCCCTGAATACTTATTACTCCGCACCCACAAAATGTGGGAAGAGTCCGGCTTCGACTTTTGTCCGCCGAGGCGATCATGTGGTTTGCACTTCACCCATGTAATAGGAACTACACAGGCAGGGCCTACTCTAGGAAATTAATTAATAATTTTTAAGAAATACTTCTTTGTTTTTTTTCTCTATGGTGTAGACAGTAAATTTCAAAAACCTTGGCAGTTGTAAAGTACTATAAAGCGATTTGTTAGTTTTAAATCGGCTGGCGGATGTCTCATTCATTTAAAAGTCATCCTCCATGACGCTTTCCTTGTCTTTTGCCATAACAGTGAGAATTACACACACACACCTAAAAATTTGGACTGCATGTCAGATAATTTATCCAAATGGTGGACTTACCCACCCAGATAGCTTAAAAAGAGAATTTTTAAACACTAGCATCAGGGCACATGCAGTCTGATAGTACAAATCAAACTTGAATTTTAATTAGTATAGTTAATGTCCACTGCAGACAAAATGTTTGAAAGCTTAATTTCACCTATATAAAAAGTATATTTAACATCAAATTCAAGTCATATTTTTGTTTTATCATTCTCACTATATAAACAATAAGTCCTTACTAAAAAGTTGTTTTAAAACAAATTTAATCTCATTATTCAAATTTTTTCAACATTTTAAATATTTAAAATTGTAGTTACCTCCCTTGAAAGAAGTGTTTCTTTCACAAAATTCATGCCTACATCCAGACTGGGATAGTTTCTTTTGAAGTGACAAAAAAGTCTCATTTCAAAATAATTTCAGCAGTATTTAACAAACAAATTCTGAAAATTAGCTATTCATAAATCTCAAGTTGTGGATATTACAAGTATAAACTACCATTTCTTATGAATGCACAGATGATTTTTTTAAAATTGTTTTTCACATATTTATATTTATCCAGTTACTTCAATTGCATCAAGTTTTATGAAAGATATTTCATAATCTTGATATTTAAACTTTCTGCCCAGAATCTATCCATACTGTACATCTCCACAGCTTGACCAACAAAATTCTACATACAGAAATAAGAATTTGTTACATTACAGGTAAACTGATAGGTCTTCTGTGTACCCTGTTACCTACAATCTTAGACACATCTGATAAGATTAAGCACCAAGATTACTGTTAACAAGTCATCGGTTCTGCACATTGAGACTTAGCACTTCCTATTTCAGAAGAAAATAGAAGTCACTACTAAACTCCGGTTTAACAGTGCTCTGAAAAAACCTTGCCCAAAGATTAGTACAAAAGATAGAGCACTGACCTTACTATAAGTTCCCAGTCAATTGGGATTGAGCTCAGGCTCTTTGCCAAAGCAGGTGACTGCACTGCACATTTGAACATCTGCCACCCATAAAGTAATGGGTCCAAATTTCTTCTTTCTTATACACAACATATGGAAATTAAGAGTCTACAAAGGCAAAGAATATCCATATTCTTTTTCAAATTATAATAGCAAGAAACCTATCACTACATTGTTATTTTTGTTTTTAGATGATTACACAGCAATTGTAGGCAGGGGACTATACAACATAAGATTTTAAAGATGAAATATGTTATTCATTCAGTGCTTTTCATGTGATGCAACTAGTGCCTAGCATTTTAAAAAAAGTGTAATGTTTTTTGCAAAAAAATTGAATTCTGTATATTTTAAAGATAAATTTATTCAAAACTGTTACTTATATATATAATGGTTTTCAATCACCCTAGTTGATGATGATGATGATGATGATGATGAATAGTTAGAGTCCAATGAAAAGACGTCAGTATCTTTCATCCATGATTGAAGATAATTTTAAAAACATTTTAACACATTGGAACACCACACACCACTACATTTTTCATGGTATTCTGTCCAATGCTTCTAACAGAACAATACTGTTACCCCGGACAACCTGAAAAAAAAAAAAAATTAAAATTAATAAATGAAAAAGGAAAGTAAAGTTGAATTTTAATTTGCATACTTGTGCAGAGGTTCAATTTTACCTCAGGGTCCCAAGCAGCAGCAAATTATGAAAAGTCTAAAAACAACAAATTCTGCAGCAAAGAGACTGAAAACTCCAGAAATGCATCCTTAATCCCATCTGTGTTGCACAGCAGCCACTCTCCTACTAAGTTATACCGCAGTAAGAAAACTTTTTTCTGTAATATGCACTAAAAACTTGAAGAGCTTGTTGGTTCTAAGATAAGTCAGTATTCTAAAGAGGATCTTTGGAAATATAAGTTATTGGGAATTTACTATGCATACCACAGCATCTCTTCTTGTCTCATCTCTCCCAAAAGGACTTAAAGTTGTTAAATAACAATGTTAATTTATTTAGCATCAGAAAATTACAAAGTGTAAATTTAGGTGGTTTTTTTTTTTTTTTTTTTGGTGTGCACTAATAGAAATTTCAGCAGCAACTCATCTCCCTGAAAATAAATATTAAAAGCACATCAAAGAGTCAGATTACTTACCACCATGCCTATAGGATTTCTTTCTCCAGTTTTTGTTTCCTCAATACTTTCATCAATTACAAGGTTCATGAATGGATCAAACCCTCTAAGGATGCCTGTCACCACACGACCACCATTCAACCTCACTACAAAGAAAAGTATGGTTGTAAAAAAAAAAAAAGAGTCAATGAAGCTTAATAATAGGTTACTACAGAGGTTCTCAAACTGTGGGTCATAACTTTATGGGGGCTTCATGAGCCCTTTAAAGTTGCTCGTGAAGTTCTCAAGATTTTTTTAAAAATACTAGCTTATGGCGCGTCACAGTTGACGGGAATCAAAAACAATTTTAGTCGTAATTATGAATTATTGATAGTTTCTTTTATATCACATATCAAATCACTTTTAATTCGAAAGCTCTTCTCACCTCTTATCAACTTGCATACAGAATTGTAAAGAAGCCCAATGCAATTGGAGAAAATTTAATTCTTCAGCAGCTACTGAAATGGTTATTATGCCAGACAGTCTAACACAAGATAATTTTTAAGCATTCTGTTGTCCAAAGACACCATCTCACTGAATCACAGGTATAGCAAAGGATTTAAATGAGCAGCTAGTTGGAAAGATAACTAGTAAACCATTTGCCATTCAGATAGGTTAGGTGGTGGATAGTGTTAAAGATGCTCATTTAATAATGTACATAAGATTGATTGAGGAGGATAAAATTAAAGATTTACTCTTCTGTAAAGAAATTACAGGGACAAGCGAAGCTGAAGACCTTTTCCATATTGATAGCTATAAGAGTGCAAGTCTTGGGCACGCTCTACATCAGGCATTCATGGAGGACAGTGAAAATCTTCATGTGTGGACACACTGCAAGATTCATAGATAAACTCTTGCTCCCAAAGATTTGCCCCAGTATTAGAGAAAGTTCTACAAACAGTCATAAATGTTGTGAACTATGTCAAAACTAGACATTTAAAGGCAAGGATGTGTTTTAGGTTATGTGAAGAGATGGTGCAGAACACTTTTTATTGTGAATCAAGATGTCTGTCTTGGGAAATATTTTAACACAGGTGTTTGAACTGAGGAATGAACTTTACCAGTACTTAACCATGAATTTTAAGGGTAAAATCAAAACAATTTTTAAAAATATATTGTTTAATTGTCTTCTATCTTATTTTTTGAAAAGATTATTTTCCAAAGCAGAAATTATTTTAGTCTCTAATAGTATAATAATATTGCCCATTTGCATACTAATGGAAATAACTAAGGCATAGTTAAACTTGATTTCCCTAAAATATAACGAAGTGCTTTACATTAAATTTGGCCATTAATGACGTACAGCTATATTTTATGATGCAATACCTGTTAACAAGCTGCTGCCAGCACAGCTTTGAAAATAATCACTAATACATGCTGCTATATAAAAACAAAAAAGATGAAAGGTTGTTCAAAGCCATAAAAAATGTGGCAATGCAATAACTAAGCAGATCATATTTTCAAGTGATAGATGTTTGAGGCATGTACTAATCTCAAGTTTAGACTGACAGAAAGATTGTGATCTACACATCACTATATAATGCACATATAGTACTAACAATCATCATGTTGCTAGATATGGTTTTCAAAATCAAAATTTTAAATCTTTACTTAATGTCTGGCAGATCTTAATGTATTTTGTTATAGTCCCAGCAGCTTCAAAAGGAAGCATGCATTTTGTACAACAGAGGCAGTATCTTCAGAAGATGTAAGTTGACAAAAGATACCAGGAACAAACATCTGATTTATATTGGTAATTTTCACAGAATGTTTAGTTAACTGGATATTTTCTTGAACTTTCTTCATTCAACAGTTAGTCAAGCCTTTCCTATAGGCACATGGACAAACCCACTCACTCTTAAGTATCAAAAGCATATAACTTAAATTAGTAACCACCACTTTGGTCACACTAATAGATTTACTCTGACTGCATTCACAAACTACAATACAACAAAAATACAGTGGACACAAATCTAGGGATACTGAGAAGTGACAGTATATAGATAAATAATTCTTGAAGTGAAACAGAGCAATCAGAAGTTAGAGAAATTTTTGTCATCAAAAAATGTTACTGGTGGAATATCACAATTTGTACAAGCTCCTTACAAATAATAAAATCATAAGATTTGCACTGTCACTATTGAGTGTGGCTTCCCTGAGATTATGTGGTTGGCTTGTCATTTATACACCTGAAATCAGATGTCTGATCACATGAATCTGGTATAACTTTTACATCAAGGTCACTCCTAAAATCAATCCTCAATGGGTGAATAAATCTCAGAAAATGGCTAGCCAGCTTATTGTAGGGATGTTGACTCTAAGGCAGCAGTTCCCAATCTTTTTCTCAGCAAGGATAGATTCTTGTACCCCAAACTTCCAGCACCATCAGCTACAGGAATACCTTACTAGTGAGATCACTAACAAAAAAATAAATTGCAATTCCTGCATTCTAGACCACTGAATAATTACATTACATTTTGCAATGTCTGAGATATGGAGGTTGAGGTCATGTAACCAAGACAACAGAAAATAAGGTACAAATCACTTCACCTATCCCACAATCCTTAGGTCATTGGGTCACCTTGAGGTTTGTCTAGGGCATTTTACAAACTAGCAGAGCCCATCCCTCCCCAGGTTGAGAATTAAGGTGGATGTCAGCATCCAGAGGAGGGCCATATAGCTGTTTCAGGCTTTTGGCCCTCATCAGAAGCACGTACCTCCAACCCCACCTGGGATTGAACCCACAACACAATTGACAAGCTAATTCACCAGGATACACACATAACAGCAGTCAAAAGATCAAATATTGCAGGAAAATGACAATACTGCCTGGCTTCATAACCTCATCCCTTATTGTCACAACTCTTAGTTTGAAGGAATGTAGCATCCCATAGCATTGTATTCTTTGAAAATAAATCCTGGTGCCAGCTGATGAAGAGGCAGACTATCAGATTCACAATCCCATCTAAGTACCTCTGATTACAGGCAACCTTGAACAATGGTCAAAGGGTTATTTCCTTTAGCCAATATCCAAGCAGGAACCGTTCATTTCTACCACTATGATGATTAAGCTGAACACTGACAACAGTATAGCGCTCTTCCCAATACTAACATATACATAACAGGTTAGAGTCAGAACAGAATAGACTTTCATCAGAAAATATCCTGTCAGTTGATTCTTGTCCATACTAAGCAAGAATACTGACAAAAGCTGTTCAAGGTTTCTTATGGTTTATCTAAACACTACTTATTCTGACTGCCAGCAGATGTTGCTTTGCACAGGGTAATTCCTGTGATCATCAGAACAAGACAAATAATGCTAGGTTTGTCAATGAAGTCACCGTAAAGGTAGAGTATATAACCAGTTGATGACTGACCATGCAGAGTTGAAACTTACAGCAATTTTGACCTGCCTGATACCATTTTGCAACTGAGCTACTGCAAACTGCTACTAGTTATGTATATCCATGGATTACTGATAAGAATTTTACTGCATTACTGATCAAACACAGTAACCATATTTCAATACCCACAAATAAACATCTTTCCAAGATGACTGGGTCATGTTATCACATGCTCATTAGTACCTCTTATTCCCTTTTTTTTTAAAAACTCAATTCTTACATTAAATTTTAGATTTTCGAGTCAACCACATTGAATCGTAGCTCATTTGTATTTATTTTGATATGATGGTAGCCTAAAAACGCAATATCTCTACACTTTTGTGCCCAGAATATTAAAAAAATTATAACAAGAGTGGCTGGAGACCACACAAAAACGTTTACGCAATTAAAATACTTACTGATTAAAGATGGATTCTGCTAAAATATCAAAACCACCAAACAAGAAAACCACACGATAATCTGCTTACACTTACACACCTGTAACTCAAGTAAGATTATAGGTGGTCATATTCGCTTCATATCTTCTATCTTCAAATCAGACATTTAAACCCAAATACACAGGTTAACGTATTCTAGTATCCACCAAACATAAAGATTTTAAAATTTACTAGAGATAAATGTTATGTACAAAATGTACTTACATGACAGCCTTTTCTCCATGTACCTAAAAAATAAAATAAAATTCAAATTAAAAAAAAATAAATCGGAAAGAAAAAATATCAAGTTTTAAATTAATAGGAATATTTATAATAATTTTGCCCTATTCAGCTGCCAAAACCGAAATAAAACAATAATTAACTGGCCGATTAGAATTTTAAACTCGTGTTCAGTTTTGTTTCTTTCTCGGCTTTGGTAAAGCTTGAACTACATGTTCGATATTACGGACAGTGAGGTAGGGGGGGGGGAGAGGCTGGAGTGATAGAAATTGTCCGACTGCATGTTTAATGAAAAGCAATACAAAACAAACAGAAACAAAACCCCAAATGTATTTTATTTGCCTTTATATTATAAAGTCTGCGGAGATGGTTAGGGGTGGTGAGGGAATGGTGGCGCCAGACAAAAGGGACGGACGACCATCGGGAAGAAAACCCCAATACGAGGGGATCAGTCGCATAGCTGGTCACATTCGACAAACGAAGCAGAAATCAACGGAAATTTAAAAAAAAAAAATTAAAAAAAAACACAACCAGAACAAAGGAAAGAAGAGACGACCGACCCCAAGGCGCAGGCCGCCATGTCGTTTGCGGCCGCCTGCTGCCAGGTCAGCGAATCCTACAGCTTTTTTGTTCAGCGCCGAGAAAACGACGCATTTAAGCAGATAATAAGCGAAATAAGACACATACTTCTTCAGCTCCGGGGGATGGGCTTTACTCATGGCGATTTATTCCGATTGAACAAGAAGAAGATGTCCCCCCCAAAAAAATTATCGTACTAAGGATGTACATCCGGTGCAGCACTTCCGCCTTGTTGCCAGGTTGAAAGCGAACACGCGATTGGCTTAGTCGTTTCAATAAAATTTTGTTGTTGTCGTTGTCGTTGTTCAAAAACAACGAGGAAAAAAAAAAGGGTTTAAAATTCACGTTTTTATTAACTGAATCGTTTTTAATAATAATAATAATAATATTAATAATAATAATAATAATATAATAATAATAATAATAATAATAATAATATAATAATAATAATAAATTACTGTAGTGTATGTACTATATAGGTGGGCGCACTACTGGTTTTATGGGCATAATATAGAGAAGGTAATTCGGAGTAAATATATACTTAATAAAAAAAAAAAAGGTTAGTAATTATTTAATTTATCTAGTTAGTTGTTAATTTGCTTTCTAAATTCGGGATTCTACAATAACTTTCCTTTTTTTTTTTTTTTAATATATAACTTGCAGCTGGAAGGGGCGAATGCTACTAACCCCAGTGACGGAGGCTGTCCAGATTTAACTGTAAGTCGACTGAAACAGAATTATCGGAACAATTCGCCCGGGTCAACCGCCCCCTATTTTAAAATTTAAAAAAAAAAAAAAAAACACAAAAGAAGTTTTGCCATTGTCTTTTGTTTGTACCAAGCTTTGCCTCACGACTTTTGAATTTCCACCACATCATCATCACCATCATCAACATCAACACCGTCAGAAAGAGGCCGGGAGGGGAGACGATTCGGTTGTGCCCCCTTTCGCGCACGAACCGATGACGTCATGGGAAAAAGTACACAGACGCACAGCGCCATTTTCAACAAATTGGCGTGAGAATGATGGTACAGTAGCGGAAATTTGAAGGTTTGTTGCTCTCCTCGAGCGGGCGGTAGTGGCTCGCGTGGTCGAAACCGCGTTACAGAAGCCCGCTGTCGGATGCGAGCCTCCTCCCCCCCACCCACCCGACCCCTAGGATGTCCATTTGGCTGGAAACACACACGGGGGCGGGGGGGGAGAGACGTGTTTGCGGTCCGAGTCCCTTGTTTCATTCAATCTGTTGGTGGGGGGTGGGGAGGTTCTCGCCCCGACACGTGGAGGAAGTCGCACTCGCCCCTACCACTGATCGGGGACGAGCCCCTCCCTCATGTTCGGCTAGCTGACCTGGGAATACCGGGTGTGTTAATGGAGGCAGGGAATGTAATGATGCCCTCAGCCCCGGGTGTAGTCGGTGTTGCTGCTGCTTGCTGTTCACGGTGATGCTAATTAATAAATAACACTGGGGTTCGGGTGTTGACACCGGCTGGGGACTCTCTGGTCACGAGTACAGGGGATAAACCTGTCTCAGTTTCGGGCATTGCCTGTAACATCGCGAATGGTTCGCCATGTTTTACTCTTATGGGTCCCTGCGCGTGTCAGGGTTATGGTGCAGCAGCAGCATATTGCCGAGCAAGGCAGAGGGAAATATGCTGGAGATCTGATGTCACCCTTAGAGATGTCAGTTCATTTGGTTATCGCAGTGGAATAACTCCAGCAAACCACCCTTTCCACCAGTAGTCTGTTTACAAGCTATAAAATGGGTAGCATTGACTATTGCGAAACCCTGTTCAGGGCAGACTAAGGGCTTTGTGATTTCAATCCAGTGGTTTAAGGAAATGCCCTGGATGTTAGAAGGGCTATTTAGAGATCAGCTGACTGCTGTATAAGATGCGCTGTGCCCTTCCATTAAGAATGAGGGAGAAGAAACCTTTGGGTGAAGCTGTAAACTTGTCAGGTGGAAAACTTCATTCAAAACATTTATGGTATGGGTTAAGCAACAGCAGCAGTAACCATTTTAGGTTAAATTTTGGTTTTATAGTTTTGCTGGTACTTCCAGTTATTTATTACGTTTCCTCAAAAAAAAGTATTTGTTTTATTTGTCAGTTTGATCAATTACTTACACAACTTCTACTGGTTGACTTGCATAAAAATACTTCATTTCTATTTAGTCTGAGACTAGTTTAAAGTGATTGTTCCCCACCTCCACCCCCACATTTTTCTTTCTTTTTTTTCGTCTCAGAAAATTAAATGAAATAATCTACTTCTAAAAACTTACAATTTCTAATTATTTTAAATATTCATTAAGGTCTAGCTAAGACAGTCTTTTGTTTTCTCATCAAGCAAAAACTAGTGTTTTCCAGAAAATAAGTCTTGTTGCAAATGCAGAATTCAGAAGCAGTTACATTCTACTTACTTTCAGTAGCGATAAAAGTAATTCATAATAATGCAGGTTATTGTTTTATTTTCATTTACTTAACTGAAGTGTCCATGCATCTGATTTAGTCTTTTTTCATTTATATATATATTTATACTATGACTAATTTTTTAAAAAGATAAAATTTTTCACTACAAGATGAGTTGAGAGTAGGGGCTTTATATTTTCAAAAGATGGTTTTAGTAAAACAAATTATTTAAATACAACTATCAGAATTTTTCAGGAAATGTAGTCAGATGTGTAAGGACTTTTGTTCATTCAGTGCCTAATAATTATGATGCGGTGCAGGTCTTACAGTTTTATAACTATCACTATACAGATAGAATGCTGGAGCAGGAAAGGATCTTTTACCTGACTATACTTAAACCAGTTAGCAAATTCTAGTATCCAGCATCAAATCTGTCTACACAATTGTCTAATTGTTTTTGAACTGGGGATTTTATATTTCTAACCTGAAAAGCTGTCCTTCATCTGCTTGACATGATAATAGTGTAAAATTATTGGTGTTGCGGTATTTGCAGAAACTTTCTTGTTCTGGATTATGCTGTGGTGTTAATTTGTTTTGAATTGTACAAGTGGCCTCGACTAGCCTTGAACTTTTGACTTGTTCAGGGCAAATATAGACAAAAGCATTGGTTACAAACCATTAAAAAATGTCAGCAGTCAACAGGTTGTGGGTTTGAGACCAGCTCAATCTACAAATAGAAGCATCTGCTGCAACTTAACATCAGTGCGTACCAAAATAGTCCAGCCATCATGATGGCTGCATGGAAAGATTGTTGAAATTGTAGGCTCATTATTTTAGCAGTTACTAATATAAAGTGGTGGGAAATGTCCAACTCTAACCCTCTGCTATCCACCTGAAAGTTTATAAAAAGTAGATTAGTGCAAGTGTTAAAACTGTATAGTTTTGTTTTACTTTGCTTTTGTTTTTTGTCAGAAGTTTTGTATTTAAATATTACAAAACCCCACTTATTTTCACTGAATGGTTTTGTTTGTTGCTGTTTTATGTATTACTTAATCGGATGACATGTGAGAAAATGGGAGTGAATGGAAAAGAGGGTTCTTAAGCCAACAGCTCTGCTCTGAGACCTGATTATTCAACATAGGAATTGTACTAGAGGATTTCAATTGAATGCTTCAATAACCCATTTCGTTCCAGACATGACAGAGGGAGAGCAATATACTTTGTATGATGCTGACACCAACCAGCCACTGACAGTAACCGTAAATCCAGGTGGTGACGAAGGTCACTCTGTTCAAGGAATCCAGTACATTACACCTGATGGCACTCAGGTAGCTCAGCTGAACCAAGGGCAAGCTACTGAAATTGTACAGGTAATGTGTACAAGAGAGATCTGAAAAACAAAATTCATACTTTACTGTTATTTTATGTATGTATGTATTACTAGATTGTGCTTTTTTTTTTTGTAGGTTTTGCTCATAATTTATTGAAATGACAGATGGCTTCAAGCATAGGCAGCCTAAATACAATGGTTTAGAGTTAATCCTGTCATGACAACTGTTATTGTTCTGGAACTGATTTCAAAATCATCTGTGACTATCACAAAAATTGTTTCAGTTTAATAAATGCATTATTTAATACCACTTTTTTCCTGGTGGGAACAGGGTGCTTCCACACCGTAGTGCAAAATATTGTTTAAAAAAACCTTATATTCTCTGTCTGATCTGTCACACCCTGCTCTGTTTCCTGAACTCATAATGGAAAATATGCAGTAAGTTCTTGGTAGTTAGGTTGCTAAGTGCAGTTGTGTAACATGGATTGCATGAACTAGGCAATATGAAGTTAGGAACCAGCTAATTAATAAATTTAAAGATCACAATTTACACTACTTGAAATAGACATTGACTACTTTCAAAATGATTATTTGGGATTGGCATACTTAAAGGGATTTCTGCATTACTGTTTATGGTTTAGTCCTCCATCTAGTAGTATCAACTCTAGTGATTTCACAGCTTGCTGTCTGATTCTCCTGACACCGATTTATCAGTTTAGCTTCATTGAGAACAGTAAATAACTTCTCTGAAAGTAAAGAGTTTGTCACTTCATTATTTAAAGCAAACCAAAATCTGATTTTTTTTCTTTTTTAAAATTTTTTTTATTTTTTTTAAGGTTACTGAAGGACAAAATGCAGTTTACACTTCATTGGCGAATAGCACGTTTGTGTCAGCTGGGGTAGCATCCCAGGTGGTCACGGCAAATACAGCAGTGCCCATAGCCAGCCAATCGGCGATGGTACAGCAGCAAGCAAGTGTTGTCCAGGCTCCGCCCGTGGTCCAAACCAACAGCACCTCGACGGGTGTGTCGACCACTGGCCTGCCACAGATGCTGTTCCTGAACCAGGTGAACATCAATGGACAGACCTCATTTGTGCTGGTTGATGCAAACAACAAGCCTGTACAGCTGCCCCAAGGTATGTTTGGCTGGTCTTTGCATTCACCAGTAAATCTGGAAGGCTCAGGCTAAAAGTAGAATGCACTGTTAGTGAGCACTAAATTTTTGTGAAAGCCAAAGGCATTGAATTCTGATGATAAAACAAGTTTGGAGAATGTGATTTTTTTAAGCTCAGTTTTTCTAAAATATGCAGTATCTCATTACTGACCACAATGAGTAAATGACACACATCTGTTTGTTTGCGTGTCCTTAGGTCTTTCTTTTATAAACAGACTTAAATATTTCTGCCAATTTAATCTTTTTTGTAATTACCTGTAAATGCCTTTACAAATATTTGAAACATGGACTAGCAGTGACTTAAGGTCATGTCAGTTTATTTGTTTGGCCTATTAAAACTGCCTGATGTGGAGGCATAGATTTATCACCATGGTATGGCTGGACTGATCTTGTGGGATAAGCAATCAGATAAGTTGATTTTTGTTTTGAAAGAAAGAAACTAAATGTCAAATTGTTGTGTTAGCTAACATACTGCATGAAATAAACAGAATAAGATAATTTGCTTCATGGTTCCCTTTCCCATTTTTCCAGAAGGCAATGTGTGGTGTATTGGAATTCTTTGTTCTATTATATTGGATGTTCCACAAGGGACACACTTTACTATTCACTTATTATTGAAATTAATTTTGATATATTACCAAATGCTATCATTAATATATAAACAGCTGTCTGTAGGAATAACTACTGTGGTAGAATGGATTTCTTTTGTTTTGGCTAAATTTTACTTTTTGATATATACATTCTGTGAAAGGGTCTTTTAAAATTTGTGTGTGAAATGAAGAATTTGGTTTGCTGGTGCTCAGTTTTCTTTCAATGGTACAAAAGCATTTGGGAAGAACTCATTAGAAAATGTCTTTTCTACCCTTTTCACAATATTGCAACTCAGTTGTTTTCCTTATTTCAGGTATTCAGGTAATCAATTTACCAACGCAACAGCTGGGCCAGCAGATACCAATGGTAAAGTATGTTCTTCTTTTATTTTATGCTGCTCCTTTGAACAGATGTTCTTGCAGTTGTTATTCATCATTTATTCAAAATGAAGCATGCAAATTGTGTGTCTGTATATGTACTTAAGCATCTTTTAGCATTCAGGCCCATCTCTTATCTATATCCCTTGTATTTGTTTAGAGTACTATCAGGGTTCCCTAAGAATTTCAAAGGAAAGATTTGAAATGTCATTTCATGGGAAAATCCAGATGGTTGATAGAAATTTTCTAATACAATGAAATTACATGAGTTGGATCTTGAATGTTACTGCCAATGTAGAACTGGATTTCAGCCATTGCACTTTCCCTTTAAAAAATCAAACTGCCTTTTTTTTTTTTTCTTTCTGTTTTTCAGGTTTCTTTTTTCAGTTATGGTGAATAAAGTAGATAATTACATTCTGTTATCTTTCTTCCAGCCCGGGGAATCTGGAGAGGAGCCCTTATATGTGAATGCTAAACAGTATCACCGCATATTGAAACGACGACAAGCCCGTGCAAAACTTGAAGCATTGGGAAAGATCCCTAAAGAGCGGCAGGTAAGTGATCTTTTTTTTTTTTTAATATGCTTTGTCACCTTCTTTATAACTATATCCTTGGTTAAAGTTTGTGGTTTTACATTTTGCTATGATCCCACACACGTTGCTTTAATTGAAACATAATTCACTAACTGAAGACTTGAAAAAAATCATTCCCTTCTGAAGGCTGTAATTAAATATGTACCAGTGTCTCTCCTTTGGATATGCACGGTTCTATGGTAACTTCCTCGTGCTTTTCAGAAATACCTGTATGAATCCCGGCACAGACATGCCATGAACCGTCAACGTGGCCAGGGGGGTGTTTTTATCAGTGGACCAAGGAAAGATAATTCACCGATGCATCACTCCATAAGCCATTCGAACGGTAAAAGCCACCTTATCCGAGAGGAAACCAAGTACCGGGAAATTGCTGCAGCGACTGCTCCTCCAAGTGCGGGGCACCCACAGGACTTATTGAGTTCTTTGGGCACGTAGAACTCTGACTGGATGGTTCCAGTTTTTCTTCCTTTTTAGAAGAAATAATACTTGCATTCTCAACATTTTGGAAAGTATTTAAAAAAAAAATATTTTTGGTGAAATTTGTTGGGGAGGGGGAGAGAAAAAATATCCCGAACTTTTCTTACAAAATATATCCCAGAACCCTTAATGGAGGACTGCGATCAGTTCAGGCCATCTTTTTGTATATAATAGCATATTTTGTTTTAAATTCATTGATTATTGGTTTGGGGGGGGGAGATTCCTGCTAACACAGAATCTGGCATGGATGATACTGCATTTGCTTTATTAAAACTAACAATTTTTTTTGTTTACTACATCAAGTATTTGACAAAAAGACTGTAAACATTACTCAGTTATCTCCCTTACTTTTTTTTTTTAACTTAAAAAAGATGAGTGATATTGCTCTGGATTTTAACACAGTAATTAGATTAGAGTAACAATCGTTTATTTTATTGGTAATCACAATCTGTTATGAGCAAGTTCATCCCTGCCTTTTTCTTTTGTATGCAAAATTAAATTAGTGGATTCTGAGAGCTTGGGCATTTGTAAAATTTGTTTTACTGTTGGAGTATTTTTCAGATTCGGTAGGTTTTCAGGCTTTCTTTTTGCTAACATATAGATGGCTCATCCATTGGTGTCGAGTCTGAAGGTATGGGTTTTAATGGCAGGCCAGATGGTGGTCCTACATTACATTTTCATAGACATCCAAGATATCTGGAGAACTGCAATTCTGGTTGCTTTGTTGGAACCAGCAATTGCAAGAACTAAAAGAAACACCAATCTTGTATTCATAATAACTAAATTTAAAGTACATTTTCTGATGCACTCCATAGATGGTAGCAAAATTCAAATATGTAAAAGAATGAGATTTTCTGTTTTATTTTTTTTGAAGTTAGCCTGTGTGAGTGGAGTGTGTGATAAAGTTAGCAAGTATAAGGGGTCTTGAAAACTAAAACAGTGAATGTTGTTAATTTTAATATTTTAATTTTGTTGTTCAGTGTAGTAAACAGCCTAAACTTATTTATTTGCATAGTAAAGGGGTTGGACTGGAAGTTAGTTCTCAGTTTGAAATATAGATATGGTTTTTTTATTATTTTTTATAGAGAAAGAGAAATGAGCACTGTATAATATCTGGCATGATTTTTCTACATTCATTTATTCATCTGTTGACTTCCTGGACAACCCCTCACCAAGCCAAAAGTATACAACTTTTGTTAGATGGTTGAAGAAATCTTTCAAACAATGCTGCTATTAATTCTTTAAAATTGTTGTTTCATGTAACCAATGGAAACTATAGGATGACAAATGCATGTTTTTTTCCCAGACAAGTTGGCTTTGCTCAGAGCTTATTCCTAAAATGCTAGGTTTTGAAATCACAAACAACAGCAATCAGCTCTTTCAGTAGACAGTTGAGATGGTCAAAATGCTATTTGTTGGTGTATGCTGATGTCTACAAGATGGACAACCGCTAGTGAAGGAGTGTAGTGGCACAGTTGCCTGCTGGGAAGTGCTGCCAGTCATTCCACACTCTTCCAACTTCAGCAAGGAATATCTTTACTAGATCAGCTCTTTCTAGATGTGGGAGGAAACTGAGGACTCAGAGAAAACCCATGTTGGCAGCTGGAGAAGAAAAGCAAGAAAATAACTGCCAGGAATGTTCACCAGACTGAGCCACTTCCACAGAATTCATTGAACTTGGTACCTGGAATATTGCTATCTTGAGTGTTTGAAAATCTGTAGTCTTTGTTTGTAGGTGTGTTTAAAGAAAAAAGAAATTGAGGTAGCCATTGAAAAACCATTTCTCTTCACAGCAAGTGAGAGAGCATGTGATTTCTGTTAGTGTAGAATCACCAGAATTCTAGTTAAAATTTCTGTTTTGTGGTAGGTTTTAGCAATGTGGATGCTGCTGTTTATTTGAAAAAGTAGGTAAAGAAAATTTAAAAAGCATCTGAAGTAAATGCTTAAGAAAATGATCCACTAGTCCAGGATTTCACTTGATTAAATTGGATTTTTTCTGTTCAGCAGCTTTTACATTCTGTTTTCATCACCGGAGGTTGAGGGGGGAGGGTAACTTCTCATTAACAAATCTGATTGGCTGTGAACTTGCAAAAAAAGTAAAAATGCATTCAGTGACTACATTTTTTTTTTTAACTTTTGTTACTCAATTTTAAATATTATGCAGATTGTATGATAATTTTATCCATCTTTAGCTGAATTAGTGCTGAACTTGGTTCTGGCAGTGTAAGAGTAATAATACCTACCTGTCACTGGCAGGTTGGTTTGTGTATCAAGTCTTAGTCACAGGTGATATTTCTTATTGTTTCTGTTTGTTTGATAAGATTCAGATGTGGTGATTCATTGGTTCTCCTGTGCTGGGTATTTCAAAGATTACTGTTGTCTCTATCCCTTCATTGAATGAATTTAATTAGTCTGAAAAATAATACAAAATAGTGTTAAGAATGGTTCAAATTAACTATACATTTAAACATATTTGCTGAATGTTCATGACTGATGGCTTTAGAAATTCCCTAATTTTGTTTTGCTTTGATTTTTGTTTTGTTTAACCAGAAAATTTGACAGATTGCTTACACTTTAAGTAAGGATTAGGGTCTTGACTTGCTGAATGATTTTGTGAAAAAGTTCACTCAATTTTAAGTGAGGCAGTGAAATAGTGATGACATTATGTTTTTCTAGACAGAGGAAGCAGCCTCATCAATTTGCTATATAAAACATCTAATGTGATATGGTAGATTTTGTGGTTGTCTATAGCCAGCTTAGAAAGAGAGAGCATTGTGTTAGCACTACTTAATCTGTTTAATTAATTTTTTTTGCCTTTTTCACATTCAGAACTTGAAGCCTGACATTTTAAGATGCACTACCACTACCAGTCCTTACATAGTGCTTAAATTAAGCCTCAGATTTTTCCCACATTTTTATTTTGCACCAGTGTTTTGTTTGGATGTGGCTGCAAATCAGGCTACAACAACTAAATCCAGAGCTGGGAACACTTGGAGTTTAACAAAAACAATCTGGGAAAAGAGGGAGTGGTTAGATATTCTTCCCCAATACCTTATCTAACATTTCTCGGATATTATTTAAAAGGTGTGTTATTTGCATATTTTATTGTAAAAAGTCATCTTCACCTGTAAAAAAAATCCTTTTATTGTCATTATTTTTTGTGTAACGATTACTATTGTCTCTGTCTGTGTGTCTGTGTGTGTGTGTGAACTGGCAGTATTTTTTGTTTGGTTTGTAGATCTGTGATGTAAAAGAATTTGAGAAAGGACAGTAATTAAAGATTGATGAACTTTTACAGTAAGGGTGTGATAACCATCTTATTCTTTTTTGATGTGGAAACAACATCAAAGAAAACAAACTAGTTTTGTTTTTTTTTTTGTTTTGCATTCTGCAATGGAGACTCAGACTCAGTTATACTGAAACTTTCTGCTGCCCCACTCTGGATTTTATGGGGTACACTGGTTTCTTCTTTCCTTCCACAGCTGAACAAAATACAGTACTGAGGGAACAGTAGTAGGCTTTTACATAAGTCTGTGTTACTGATGTGTAGGTATAAGTGGTGGTGATTCTTCTTTTATTTCTTCTCTGACCCGTAGGTTATGAAACGGAACATGGTTTGAATGCTTTGTTAATATCATGAGCTTTGGTGTGTTGTGCATGTAGACAAGGCCTGTTTTTTAGTTAGTATATATGGAGCCTCTGGGTATGCTCGGGATTGTGGAGGACCCGCCCCTAGGTTTTTTACCATTAAAAAAAAATCATTTTTGCAGTCAACTTCATTGATTTTTTTAAAAAAAAAATTTCAAATATCTTATTATTAAACAGTTAACACTGTTTATCAGTGAATATTATGATTTTTTAATTAGTTGTAGATAATCCTGACAATACTGAGGTCTAAGCAGTAATACAAAAATTATTCAGCAGCAAATATCATTTTTCATTTGTTGAAGAAACAGCGCACTAACCATCTTGAACCAGATTGCAATGAAGATTGTAAAACTTCCCATATGTATATGGCAAATCTTTCTGAGCTGCTAGCCTTCCTTGAACTGTGATTATACTATATATTTTCAATGTGGCAATGAAGGTATTTGTGTTTAAAAGCCAACTATGATTACCTCCATTGCCAAGAATATGAACTAAAAGTTACATTTTTTCATTGCATGTGTCATTGATTAAAAAAAAAACAAAGCATTTATAGTTGCCTAGACTAGTAAATGAATAATCCCATTGTTTACCAATTTTTCTTGGATTAAATATGCAAGCATCTTGCCTTTGGGCTTTTCTCCTCTTGTTTCCTTACAATTGCTACTAGAAATGTCTGCTGAATTCCTGGTCCTGCCCACCCTTCTTTATAACGTACTATTTTAATGGGAGTTTCCAGATGGTCAGCATCAAGTTTTTCTGGGTTTTGAATTTGTCATAATGTTTATGCATTGTTTAAAATTTTCTCCTTTTTGGAGATGTGTTTGTGCTGCCATAGGCAATGATCCTTGATCCCAGCAGACAACTATTTGCATATCTTTTCTGAGATGTTTCACATATGGTAAAAACCTTTGTTTGAGGTAGTCTTATTTTCTGTTTTTTAAAGAGAAGAAATGAAGGTAATGGGAGATAAACTTCCCATTTACATAGAACCTTAAAAGCAGTGGTATTTTCAAAAGATTTGTTAGGTAAACAGAAGAAATACAGAACATTTAGTCACTAAGTTTGTTTTCATTGTCCAATTCAGTTTGCACTACATGAAGGTTAGTTTGCTTTAAGTAACTGTTCTTGTTCTCTAGTATATTATTGAATTTGTAAAGTGTTAAGATATTTTGTAACAGATAATTGTGCATAAAATATAAAAGCAATCTATTTTTTTTCAAATGTTTGAGAATTTAGACAAGTGAAAATAAGAGGAAAAAACATGCAAAAATTACTCTGTGTAATTTTTTTCATAAAGAATGATGGAAGATGCATTTTTACCAAAGTGTATGTGATGCTAATGGTTTTCAGTGAATTAGTTTTGAAGAATTACATGATGATAGTTTAAGTGTGGGTATATCTAAACCTTTTCGCTGGTTCCACATTTCATTAATTTTTTTCTAGTGTTCTAAATCCTTGTAATAGATTATTTTCCTACTACATAGTTCCAGCACGATGCACAGCACAGATTCCATGCATTTGTGAAATTCATGTTTTCAAGCTTATTGTAGATGCTGAGTAACAGTAGTTATGGGAAACCAGCTAGAAATGAGTTTTAGTAGTATGTTGTTTTATGAGTGTCTCTGATCCTCTACCTACTAAAAGTGCCAAGAGAAGATAACTTGTGTGTTAAAAAAAAGACTAATCCAAAAAACTTATATCCATATGTGGATGTTTTGTATTCAAATATATTATGACTAAAGAAGTTTTTTAAAAATGCATTTTTCTTAAATTTCTTAGCTAATGGATTAAAATTTACTTTTTTCAGTTATTGTAAAACTGGCTTCTAAGTCATAGACTTTAGTTACCAATTCAGCCATTATAATTAGATGACACGAACTAATTTGTTCGTCAACATGAGCTTGTTTTTCTTCCCTCTTTGACTTACATCAGCTACACCTTGTCTCATCAATCATTTGTATCAGTGTCACTCTGAAAAGTACATAATCTCATTTCTTGTTTTACAATAAACCTTTTTAGAGAACTGTTTGTTTGTTTCATTATTTGATTGGAAAATCTTTACAAAACGTTTTTGGTTAAGTTATCTCTTGGAATTTATGCAGATCAGTCAAGCTTTCATCATGAAATGTTTCAAGGAAAAAAAAAATTGGATACATTTGAATGACTTCCAGCAACCTGCAGAGTAACCATGTCAAAAAACTGGAGGCCAGCAGATTCTGGCAGGAAAGCTACACAGTTATTCAAGAAGTTCATTGTAGAAAAGAGAAGTGAGGAGAGAGCAGTAACTATTTGTATTCCAAAAATGTGTTAAAGCAGTTTCAGATTCAGTAATGCATCGCGAAGGATGATGAAGCAGCTGTCATTCTGCTGGCGAAGCTGCCTGAGAGTGGTCAGACTGATCCAGTTCATTTCAAAGCCTTGTTCTGATGGCTTGAACTGACTAATTTGAAGAGAGAGAGCTATGATAATTTTTGTTGAGTAAGAACATTTAAGAAAAACAAAACAAAAACCATTCCTAATCCTCAACTGTGTGGGGAAACACTTAATTCTGTCAAACTTGAAAAAGACCAATGTCATCTGAGAACAGGACATCTTTACATGAAAGATGGGTGAAGTTGGCCACCATCCATCTGTTTCCATGCAGATGGTGACTAGAAGCCACAAGACCTGATAAAATAATTGTAATTTTTAAAGTGATACACATTCTTCCAGTGAGCAGGCTTTGTCTGTCTGCTCAAACAAGATTTTTTTTTTGGTAGCATCTTTAATTTCAGAAGAATTGTGTAATTTTAATAAGCTGTACAGGTTACCACAACTGTCCTCAAATTATGTAGAGAGAGAGGGAGAGAACTGAATGATTTGTCCAGCAGTGAAACTATTTATAAAGCATAACCCATTATTCTTTAAGAGGGGAAACAGCAAAGCTACAAACAAAAGAAATATATTTGCAATAGGATTGTAGATGAAACAGTATCAACTGGTTTAGAACTTGTATTTTATCTGTAGATATTTCTTAACCCTTCTAAGAAATCCATATAACAGGGTCAGTTCCTTATGCCTTATATAGTCGTCAGGAAAGTTGACTGACGGATTGCCTGGGAACCATGAAAAAGTGATGGTTATCTGTAATAGTTTTGTATAAAGTAAATCTTTTTGATGTCCCAGGATGAGATCTGTATGAAAATATACTGGTCCCTTTAAATTTGTCCTGATAACAGCTTTCCTTTAATTGTGTAAGATTATATTTTTCATTCAGTATATTACAACAGAAAGAACATCAAGGTTCAATTCGTCTTTCTTTTATCAGCTACAGAATTTAGTTAGGATCATAAATATACAAATCTGATTTGACCCTCTGGAGCATTAACCAGGAGAAGATAGTTTATACAGGGTGCTCAGTTTATCTTTGGACCATTGAAACATTTTATAGGAAAATGTGCAATAATTTTTTTTCTATTATGTCAGGTTGTTTACAATGGAACCCTGGAATTTGCAGCATCTAATAAAGATAGTAGAAATTTATTTTCAAAGTGACTCCATAGTTCAGGCACATCAAGCTTTTCCCAGTAAACATTCAACTCCACAATACATCAACAGATCAAAGCAGCATGTGAATAATAGAAAATAACACTACCATAAGTGCGAAAATTCAACATAACCCTGAGAGAACTGTTTGTCGTTTGTTGGACCAAAGCAGCGTAACTCTAACATCAGTTCACCTCAAACTTCACAACGGAGTAAGCTTGTTTCCCTGCAAAGTGCAAATACCTTAAAGATGAAGGCATCATGTGGGCACATTCCAGTGTTAGTTTGATGTCTTAATTACATAAACCAGAAAACATCTAAAATGAACAGTTTTTTTCCAAGTGAATCTACTTAAATAGAAAGTCGTGCATTTATATCAGTTTATCAGCCTATTTTATGAGCATTTACGTGGTGCTAAGTTAAACGGAACACCTTGTATTTTGCAAAGTTACCTTTTCTCCTCAAAATGGGCATTAGTTTCTCTGCTCCATGTAAAAATTATTTAGGAGAAACCCCAAAAAATAGAAAAATCTATCTATCAAATTATTTCTAAAATTCTATATCAAGGTGATTCTGAAAAGTAAAACAAAAAATATATAACACACAAATAAACCAATTGTGCATATTGTCATACTTTTATTCTTGTAAGAAATTTTACATAAATATTGTAAACACTTTTACGTAAACTTAGAGGTCTTTCTGTAGAAGTTGAATAATTGCTTTGGTACAAGATTTCCAGCCTATCATGCAGGCATTCAACAGAATTACCACTTCAAACATCTTACCAACCTTAATCTGCTGAAAACTGCAATCTGGATGTTCATTTTTTTCTCCCTTACAACACTTGTTTATTTTTTGCATTAACTACTTGATGATAATGAAATACAGACCATGAAGGCATGCATAGTTATTTGTGGTGTGTACTGTACATAGAAAAAACCCAACCCCAATACATTTTAATACTTGGCTGTACACGTCATGCGACCATGGCCACACCTGATGCTGGTGACTTCATTTTTTTAAAACTTTTTAGTATTAAAACAAAAAATTCCTTTTAAACCTGCAATGTTCTTTGGCCCGCCTTTATAGCCAGCAAAACAAGTTTGAGTCGTGAGCTATCAAAGTTTCGGGCAATGCGAGAGATGCAACTGCACTGCTTGTATTAGAGGGTTACAAGAATCTTATACCTGGGAGATTGAGAATGTTTTCTGGGGTGGGGGTTGGCTAATAATAACTGTTTTCATATGTCAGGGTTGATACACCAAAAAAAAGGGGGAAAATCTTTCTAGCTGAGCACTAGAAAAAGTTTGCTGATGAGACATCTTAGAAAATGTGATGATGTAACAGCTTCCCTACTGAGCAGTACTGAACTGTAACATCTGGGATGTACAGTTTACTTGCTTTCTTTCAATACGAGGTACTTTATATTCCCCAGAAATATAAAATTCAATGTAACAAAAGATTTTAATGTTTTATATGAAACTTTGCATTTCTCTAATCTAATGATCTATACTATGAAATTCATTTCTGTGCTTAGCCACTGTGATAGGAAAAAAATTAGTAAAGTAACATGAGTGACAGATGAAGCTAATTCATCAATCAGCAATGCAGGGTGAATGAAGGCTGACCACTGGTTTGCTGAGTTGACAGTCACAGGTCAAGTTTAAGCTCTACGACTCACCTCACCTCTGCTGCCAGTTCTTACCAGGTTTGGCATGGATGTCTCATTTTTTAAATACAAAACTGGAAAGACCAACATAATCTCCCTAATCTACATCACTTACAAGAAGACAAAAAAAACAAGAATACAACAATGTCGGAAATCAGTATATCAGGAAACAACTTCTCAGCCTGACCTAACTTTTGTAGAACTCTATTGCCATGCGAGTGAGGTATTCAGCCAGACAAGGCTGCGATGTTTGCCTTGGAGGTGGAGTGCTGCTATTGTGTAACTGAGCTCTCCATGAGCAAATCTAAAGAATGGACAAGAAATATTGCGGCTTTGCACTGTAGAATTGTCTACACGGTAGAAGTCTTTTAAGAATGATCTCCTTGACAGAAAGCCAAAAAATATTCAGAAATCTTAAAAATTGGAAATCTTTCATACTCGTGTCTACTCATAGCTGAATGATCCGCAGAAAGAGCCACAAACAATGATTAATCTGATTAGTGCTGTGGTTGATAATGGTTATGCTCTAAATCTGCCAGCCTCTACCAAATTATAATCTAGCAGATTGTTTTCTTTAAAAAAAATTCAAACATGTTTGTACCTGTATACTGAAGTTAAGTGAAAAATACCTCTGTCATGCTTCGCTTCACGGAGAAACGTGTGCTGGTAAAACAGGCCTTTTGGCTAGCTCTTTAGCCTTGCGTGCCGTTTCTTTCAGCTTCTCTTTGCCGTGTAGACGCAGCTCTGCTGAACCTTCGTGCAGATATAACTTTTCCAGGGTGTACTCTAGGCCCTTTGTAGTCTTTATAATGTTCTTCTTGAATCTTTCAATCCCAAATGCTACGATTGCTCTCGACAAGCCAAATATGCCAGAATTTATTTGTGCCCATCTTTCGCATACTGTCCAGCGACTGTTGTCAGAACTGACTCTATACACGCACTTCTCTTCCACTGTCTGAGAAGAAAGAAAGAGGAAAAATAATTGTTAAAACTGTAAATAATGGGTTCCAGAATTACTACCATTACTATTATTACTAACCTAACAGATGAACCTACATTTCAGAAATGTTTCCCCCATTGGCATCATTAAGGGTTTAGTCATGAAAGGATTTTTCTGGAGTTGCAATATGTTAATCAGCAACAGATGTTTTTGAAGTAGTAGTTTCTGTTTTTGAGACAGGTCTGAACCCATGGTTGGCTGCCAAGTTTTTCTGAAGTTTCCAATCAACACATAAGTCAACCTGTGCCACAGTGGCCTGATAATAAGAGCATGCTCCAAACATCATTGATTATTTCTTAAATTACAATGTTCCGAGAACTTATTCTACTTTAAATATGGATACGTAACACCAATAATTTAAAGGAGAAACAAAATCATATTTTACCAATTGCAGTCACAATCTCAGAACATATTGCAGTGTCAGCACAATTACTTTTTCCAATACCAATCACTCACCATAAACCGCTGAAGGCCAATATTCCGAGTGTATGTAACCATAGTCCTAGATTCTGGATCCACTATGGATTCCTCCACAATGCAGACCTGTCGCTGCATAGGCAGAATCCGTTCACCCCATTTTGGCATCAGGTTGGTTTTGGTCAGCAGGCGTTTGGTGTGTAGCTTGTTGTTGATGATTTCCCTGGAAACCACATCTTCTGACAGCACATGTTTGCTGAAGAAGAGCAAAAGGAATACTTATCCAGAGCACCACCTGAACTACGTTTCAGAAACTAGAGCTAGCATTGTAAATATATTTCTGTACAAAAACAAAGATGGTTTTTATTTAATTAAATGAAATAACTGTCAACCTGATATCTTTTTAAAATTTCAGAAAAAAAAAGTTCCTTACAACCCCATTTTTAATATATATGCAGGGGGTTGCAATTAAGATGGTAGATTGGAAGGAAGGTGATGTAGGGAGAAACAAGCACTAGCACTCAGCACAGAACCTATATGTTATCAGTTAAGTATTAAGCTCATATAAAGCAAAACAGTAATAATTAAATACAAAGTCTACTCTGAATAAATATAACACATTCTTAGTTGGGTGCTGTGCACACATCATTGCTAAGGATAGCAAAGCCAGCCCCAAACAAACCATCATGTATGGAGTTGGTCAACAAGCAAGTCCCCATGAAACTAAACTTTTAGAAACAAGGGCAAATTCCTTTACATAAAAATCTGTTAGTATGAAGTTCCATAGAAAGGTAACCGACCTTTACATAAGTTATTATTGTTTTTTTAAATGCTGTTTTTTATGTAAATTAACTCCATGACAGTTATTGAACTTACGATTTATTGAAGTCATACAAGGAACTAAACCATCTGACAACAAAAAGATAGACAATACAAAATAATTAAATCAAAATTGAAAACAACAGCAAAAACTACTTATAGTGATTTATTAATGTTCATATTTAAATGTCAACAGATATAAATTAAAATAATCCCACTTTTCTGAAAATATATTTTCTTATTTCTTTATCATGTTCTGCTGTCTGTGAAAAAATTGAAGCAAATTTGCAATAATAATTATATTTGGAGTTAAAATATCATTAAATCAGTATTTCAGGTTTCCTCCAAACCATATTCAATAATAATATAGATTTATTCAAAGATGTTGTAGACTTTATAGGGGAAGGGGGAGTGGAATGAACGTTTAAAATGTCTTTTTGGTTGTATTTTGCTTAGAATTCAGAATCAAGCAGCTCACCTGTGAGGATTGGGATATCTCTGCCAAAGGGCTGAAGCTACCTGGTCCCAGGTGAATTTGATCAGTGAAGATGCGCTGTAATACTTCACCATGGTCTCGGCGGTACACTGTTGGGGGGGAAGAAACAGAGAGCGTTTAGTGTTTCCAGACGGATCAAAAGGACCAGGGTTTCTTTCATCCGTCACTTCTCCAGGTATCCATCCACTCAAAGGTTGGTTTTCTGGAAGGGCCAACCGACCGGAGCCGTACAATCAAGACAGGACGGAGATGCTAAGCAGGACCGTCAACCATGTGCCTTCTCTAGAGGCATCTAGAATACAGAATTCTGGGTCAGGGAGCGATTAAGGTTCACTCTTCTTGTCTCTGTTCATCAGCCCCCTTGATTTATTTACTTACCTGGCAATGAGGTGACGCAACCTCTGGTCGCTACAGAGAGAGAGGGGGGGGAGAGACAACCTGGCACAGGCATGGCAAAGGAATCATAAGCTGCACCAGGTCTCGCACCAACCCCACCCGACTAACTGATGAGACAGACAGACAACACACCTTCCAGGTCGCTCCCAACTTCCCTATCATCATCCTCCCCCCCCCCCATCAAACCTTAAAAGGGTGGGGGGGGTGAACTGCTGAACGCCTACCGCTATGTGACTGGGGGTGGGGGGGGGAACCACGATCGGGCCGGCCCAGCTCTCACACACGACACGACGACTCTCTGGCGGCATCCATTACGTTTGGTACAGCAGACAATTAATCGTCCATCCCCCCGCACGGCTCAGCTGCAGAGTCCCCCTCCCATCACCTGGGAATCCTCCTCCTCCTCCTCCTTACCGGTGATTTATCGCTCCACTAAAGGGGGGGGGGGCAGACGTTTCCCAAAATTTAAAACAACGGCGAACTGTGACTTACCTTGAAGTGGAGGACTGAGTCTCATCCGAGCGATCTCCCCCCATTCGGCGTATTTACAAAATATCGCGCTGCCATTTTTTTTCCCTCCTCCTCCTCCTCCTCCCTTTTGTTGTTGTTGTTGTTTTTTTTTTTTTTAATTTCTTTAGCGACGGCGCGAATCGGGCGGCGTCGGCAATCATCGGACAAGTTCGTTAAAACAACAACAACAACAACAACAACCCCCCCCCACTCTCAAAACTCCACAGATTTCTGTACTTCTCTCTTCGAGGTGGAAATTTGTCAGCATGTGCGAAAATCTACTACAGTTCGCTATTTTTATTTATTGACCAATCACTATATATGTGTGTGTATATATATATGGAGCAATCCATCAATAAGTGACGTGTGTTCGTATATAAGACGCACGAGAAAGAATGAGAGAGAGAGAAGACCGTTTGCATCTTTAAAAAGCTGACTAGGGTTTCTTTTAGAGATGCCCATAACTACGCATCTGAATCCGTTGATATATATATATATATATTATATATACCCCCCCACTCTTTATTGAGTCCCCCCCCCCCAAACTTATTTTCGTATCACAAATCAACATCCCTCGGTTATCTCAATTTATGTTCTCGAATTAACTGATTATCTATTTTCATAATTCATTTCTTCGTAAAGGGGATCTTCGGGAAGAAGAAGGCAGACGGAAGAGAGGCCGGCGCCCTGCCTGCCGTTTGTAAGGGCGGGGGGGTCATAAGGTTTTCATGCCTACGTAATGCGATAAGACGTCACAGAAGCGGACATTGACAGCAGCAGCGACATGGACGGTGTCCTCCCTATAATCGAAAACATCCTTGGCATCAAGATGTTGTTGGTGTTGCGAAAACTGTTGTGCAAGCTTCTTCCGACGGACAGTAATAAAAGGGAACTTCTTCGCTACAGTCTCTTGTTCACAATCGCACTCTTTTCGTTCAGCCTTTTCGTTGACATCTTGGTGTACTTGGAGTGCCGGTGAGTCCGGTACACATCTAAACTTCACACCGCTTTCTGCTTGTCTACCATTCTGATTTTTTGGTCAGCATAACCCGTTAGATGACAGGCGGCATCAGACGAACCAACATTGAAAGTGTAAATGTCTGGTGTCCGATTAAATCTCATCTCTTCCAATCGAAAATAAGTGAATGGTTACTGAACTCAGAAGGCTGCATCCATCCTTTGTAGGCAGTGAAACTACAACATTATAGAGAATCCTCTCGACCATCCTCTGCAATCAAAGACTGTTTATTGGACTTGTTCAAAAGTGTTATTATCTTTCTTTCTTTCGATGTCCATCAGCTCCCAGAGATGAAAGCTCTCTACCCCACTTATAGAAACATTTCAAGTTTTACCCTGTCTTGGTAGGTTTGGAGGCCTTTCCTTTCTGATGGTTGATGTTGACAGTCTCGTTCTCTTGAGAGAACACAATGGAATAGATAGGCTGATTTTTGCCATATGACTAACTTGAGTTCCTGGAGTGGATGGTTTACCTGGATGCTCTCTTCAGCCACATTCAGACTCTTTTTAAAAAAAAGCATAATTTATTCATTAATAACTTGGTTGATCTGGCTATCGTTTTAGAGGAATTACGTCAGTAGGGATCTTGTTGCTATTGAAGAACAACTCCCCCCCCCCCCCTGGCTAATGACACATTGTTGTGCACAACATTGGTGAGAGGATCAGATGGTTTAGAGTCCTGGAGATAGATTATTTATGATAACCTTTTCTCTGGAAATAGTTTTCATACTTTTTCTTCAAGTCTGAACAAAGGTTTTTACTAGAATTACTTTACTCAGGTGATTATTCTAGCTCCATCATCAGTTATTGGACTATCTTTCTCTCTCTCTCTCTCTCTCTCTCTCTTTAAGCTTCAGCAGCAGGAAGCATTCCAAATTTTATCAGCAGTGCTGGTATAAAATAAACAGAAAATTGGGTTGGATTCCCAAGCATTTTCAAAAGAAACTTCTAATAATGCTTAGTAGAAAAAATACTACTTTCAGATGCCATACATAAGTCATACTACTATAATCATGACATGCATAATGTTGTTTTCCCTCTTCTTGACAGGAGAGTCATGCCATCACTCACAATTGTGTGAATAGTATTGAAAGCTTAGATTTACTTAGATGTATTCCAAATTAATGATACATGTAAGTTATTAGAAAAACATTTTTCATAAATGAAGTATTTTATTAACAAGACTCTATTGGTTCTTTATTTAACCCAAACAAACTTACAAGCTACAACCGGCTATTCAGTTAACAGAATTCACAACTCTAACAAATGAAAAACAAAAACAAAAAATTAATCAGACTACATACTATATGCTTAAGAGGCTCATTAATATCATATTTGCTTGACTGTATAATTAAAAAGAATTATTAGGGATCAAAATTAATGCCAGACATTGATATTTAGTTTGGACGCATTACAAAGACATGAAAAAATATGCAAATAATGATGACTTTCTTTAATTTTTTTTACAGGGAAGATCAGATTAAGGGAGATATTTCCATTGCCATGTTACTGTGGAATATGCTATTTACAGAACCAGTTTGCATCACAGGAGAGAAGGTATGGATGCATGTGCAATTTTGGCGATACCAGCCATACCTGGGATCATGGTTAACCAACAGCAAACATGAAAATCTGATGGTTGGAGCTGGTTTGTATGCTGTACATACATTTTGTATTCTTATAATATAATAATCAACCAAGAATAGAGTAAATTACTTGTGGTAGATGCTGATGTAATGAGAGTGAAGCCAGCTTTTAAAAATTGTACTGTGGCCATTTTCCAATGCTGGAGGGAAGGGTTGTATTTAAGCCATGATGGCTTCATGCCATCTTGTAAGTTGTGTGTAAGACATGATGGCTTCATGCCTCCTTGTAAGTTGTGGATAAGAAATGATGGACCCCTCCTACACATACACACCTGTACAGCATGTGGTCAAATGAAATTCAACACTTGATGATACAAAAAATATATCTAGGAATTTCATATAAAAGGATTTCATGGATGACATTTATCATTTCTGAATTAAGGCAGGCTGCATTTGCAACTTTGTGGCAACATAATTGTAAATAAGGAAGTTGCCTCATCCTAAACATTACTTTGAGACAGTGACTTAAAACTTAATAGTTTTCAACTTTGTAATCTGTACTAACAATAGTCCTCACATTAAAAATACTATGTACTCTGCAGTAGCAACTCTCAAACTGATCCAGCTGCTTCGTGGGCCACAGCACTTATCTGTGGTACCACGAATTTTCACTGTTAGGCCTACGATTTCCTCTTTGGTATTGTAAATGTTAGCACATTTTCAAACTAACTGACAGTTAGTAGTAGGCCCCTGTCCAGTTCTTTGGCTGGTTTCTCATCAGTTACTGTGAGTAATGTTGGTGCAGTAAGTGATAACCTTCCTGAAACATGGTATATATACATAAGGTATATCAGAGTTTGGCGGGCTTCAGTTATATGTGATGCCATGTCTTTTATTTTTTTTATTTTAGACTTAAGGAATTTACATAGGCCAGAAATGTTTGAGAAACCCTGCTCTACAGCATAGGAAGCTCAAGTTCTTTAAAAATGCAACAGATATTTATGATATAAGCCCCAGCAACACATGTGCAAACGAACTGAGATGAACATGCATACAAGACAACACAACTAATTGTTTTACTTGAGTGATGTCACATGACATTAGGGCTCCATCAGGTCAGTACTAGGTTTGTCTACCACTAATGGCACAGTTTTACACTAGTGAAGATTATGTCCCACTTTCTTAATATGATTGAAGCCATATCTGGATGACCAATCAGGCACATAATTGTTTTGCCTTAAGAAAGTTTGTCATTCTTGCTGTGTTAAGGGCAGGCGTTAACCTGCTGGAACTTTAGATACAGCTGAGGATAAAATATTTTTGACATTCTACTGCTAGGCTACCAAATTCTGGCTCAGAACAATTAGCTGACTTAAAAAAAATCTCTGTATTCATACCTGCCTATACAATGACTTCATGTTGACATTAGTAAACCCATACCCTACCATTAACAAGAGGCATTGGATCTTTGCCTCTTTTTTTGGCTAAGTGGCATTGTTATCTTTCCCTAGGGGTTTGGGCTTTGCTTGATCAGCATTTTCAATTCTGGGGTACCCAATGCTTGGAGACTTGTATTGTAGACTGGCTCCCTAGCTGGGGGGGAGGTGGGGACAATCACCAGCTTGGTTCACAGCCTTGAGTCGGGGATCATAGGACTGCTTATATGCCACTACTTGCTGTTGTTGATGGTCTAATGGATGCACTGGTATGCCTCATGTTCCTGCAGTCAATAATGTACTCTTGTTGCTGTTAAGTACCGTAGATGACATAGCTGTATCTGTCAAACCATATGCTGCATCGTAGTACTGGATTGACCAAATGTGGCAGGCTTATAGCTAATGCTACCTTAGCTCAAGCTGGACAAGTGCACACCAGAAGCTTTTATCCAACATGGCTTTATTGTGGTCTCTATCTTCTTTTTCTGGTCATGGCATCTTGACACTTTGTATTGGAACTTCAAAACAAAATTCATTTCATTGACAATTATTAACTTGTGCTTAAGTGCAAAACATATAGCTGGTGTTGGCAATAATTTCCCCATGATGCTTATAACATGAAAAATTGACAAAGGCAAACAAAATTGCAAGTGCATATATTTAAACATTTGTCACCTAATCTTGTTCAACATTTAAAATAACCATTATGATAGAAAGATTATATTTAGCCAAAAATCTGGGGATATTGGAATCTGACATTGTATATTTAATTCCACCTGTCAAAGAACTCAAAATAATCAGAGGTTATATAAAACGGTTCAGCCAAAGATGCCCATGGATTTTGTTACAGTATTTAATGGAGGTATGTATAGGCACCCTACAAAGTAAAAAAAAAATTTTAAAAATTAACATGGCAATTCAAATAAACATATGTTCATTGCTCAAAACATCTGTGGACATGACTGACCAGTTTGTTGTGGTGATGTTGTTGTCAGCTACATTGTATCTACACTTTTGTATCCATGAACAAGCTTACATTTTGAAATCCACCTTTTTCTGTGCACTATGTAATTTTAAATCTTTGGTTTATGGCAGTGGTTCGTGTGATGGCAGGTGGAAATATGCTCTATCCATGCATATCAACAGCATGTTCATAAATTAATTAGTAATGACACCTGCTCCTTTGCATGATATATCCCTTTATTCTTTTCAGTTTCCCTTGGACTATTTTTCGCTTTTTTCATAATTCTCCTTATCCTGATAAAGTAAGAAAGAAAATAAAAGGAAGGAGAAATAAAAAAAAAAAATATTTCCATGACAACCCTAAAAAGACCAATCTCCACAGAAGGTAGAACTTGAAACTGCTGGTAAGTTTTGCAGGAATGAAAAGCTTGGTAAGGCACAGATTGGAAATTTCAAACTGTGCCAAAGAATTGAATTATAATCTGAGAATTAATTTAATTTACTTTTCGTTTCTTTTAATATCCTCTTCTGTGTGATAAGTACTCATTCTAAAATAGAAGATGCCATTTCCTGATGAATTATGTGTATCCAAGAGTAGGCGGGGAAGCGTTAAATGCATTTGTAAGAATGAAATACTTTGGGTAAGAAAAGAGTTACTAAGAGGAGGGACATTTGCAGTTTTCTTCATTGGTATCCTTCTTTTAAAAATATACCTATGGCATTACATACTACTAGGACTCTCCAAATCTGAAAGATTTGCATTTCCAAAGTTTGACAGATCTGAGGGAAGTTGATGGCCTGACTGTCAAGGCTGAGCATCTGAGTTTGATTTGTGGTCGTGACCTGCTCAGTTTGGTGCACCTCTCTGGCATGGTTTCCTCCTCTTCACCAGTTAGCCAAATGGATTTCCACCTATATCTAAAAACAAAGAGTTCTAGTAGAGATGTCCCTGGCGGCAAAGGATAGGCGATGCTCTCTAGTTGATACAGCACTGCAGAACTATCGCCAATGTAGACAAGTTATATCTGTCTCCTTTTGTAGAGACCAGTGTATGACAACACAAGAGCAACAGGATCTTGAGAGATTATGTTGCATCACTGCTAGATGATGCCTTGTTTTGTGATCTCATAGGTTATCGTCATGAGAGATTATGAATACTATAGTGTAGGATGCCTGGTTTTTGGTTAATGTAGAAAGCAGTATTATGTTATCTTTAGGAAATGTCTAGTTCAGAGGTATTGTATGTTACTGGTCTGAGAAGGATGAATGACAATACTATTTCAGAAGCACTGAAGTCCAGAGAGTTTCCATTACTGCTGTTCATTTTTACATTTCAGTGTTGAGATTACTAATCAACTATGTCTAAATGAACTAAATAAATGTCCTCCAGTTGATATTTGAGAAATCAACATCTTGTGATTATTTAGCTCTTCCCAAGTGAGAAGTTCTACAAAGATTATACAGTGACACGCCTTTGCACAAATATGATTAACATGAAGTGTTTGTGTCTTCTTGACTAGAGAGCTATAGTAAAAAGCATCCAGAGTTTAAATTTTCTGTAATTCTCTTGAAATTAATGATATAGGTAAGATACTATCTAAACATTTTTAGTTATGAAAAAGTTTAGATTCTGCTTCTTAATAAACTTCAGTGTTCCTTCAAAAATGTCTTGCTGTAGGATATTGCAGGTAAACCTTGGTGTACATATTGTATTTCTGCTAGATCTTCTAGTTTTGTGATACCAAATTATTGTCATTGGAGACGAAATACTATTCATTGTTACACAGTACCTTGATTAGTGGTAGTTTTATGAGAAGGTTGGAGTTATTTTCATTGTTAACTAATGTCTATTCTGGTCTGGTCTGGTGGCACTGGTTACTGTATCAAATACATAAGTTACTTTTCATTATTGTATGGCACTGTATTTTTTTTGTGTGTGCATATTTTTTGCTGGGCTGTGTGAAACAGGCTCCATAAAATGTTCCTGGCCCAAAAGACCTCAAAATCAAAGCAAGAGAACATTTTTTCCTCAAAATATTTTTCTCTCTTATTGTAGCATTTGTTCTCCATTTATTCTCTCTCTCTCTCCCTCCCTCTCTCTCTCTCTCTCTCTCTCTCTCTCTCATACACACATTGGAGCCACTAATATTTGGCGTTTAATCGTCCAAAGAGGGCATTGAAAAGTGGAGGACCAAATAGTGTTTGGAATGAAAACAAATTTGTCTAAATTTCCACAGTAAAGGCAGAAACACTTTTAAAAGTAGGGGTTGCACGTTCACCATTTTTCGATGAAGGGCATTATATAAATTTTAAAACTTTCTGTCCTGATTATTTTATCTAATTCTAAAAGCAGCTGTACTCCATTGTATCTGTAGAGAGGATGACTGGATTTTGTTACTACCAATGTCCTAATAATCATCTACATTAAAGCAAAAATTTCTAAATTAAAGTGGAAGTCTTTGTAACCTAAACCAGCTTTCTGTCCACCAATAATTAAGAAAACACCCCCATAATGCAGTGCTATAGAAGAAGCTGATGAAATGTGTTACTAACAGAATAAAGACATCAACCAAAAAAAAAGAAAGCACCACTAGATCTCATGTCAGAAATCCTGGATATTCTGACTGCAATATTTATAGTTACTAAATCAGACAGAAATTTCATGCCCATGTTTAGTTTGAATGGATGTGGACTATAAAGTTAAAATGTGGTAGAATTGCATCTCATGTAAAAATAAAATTCTCTATAGTACAGTTATGTGTTATAATGGTCATGTAAGCAATCAGAGTGCCACATCTGCATAAGGACTATAGAACTATAGGTGACGATATCAGTGTAGCATAGTGAATACTATTGTTCATGGGAAAGAAATATCACATGAAAAGCGTGTAGAGATCAAAGTCTTAGTTAATGAAGGCTACTCCATGTGGCAGATTGCAGTCTGGCTTCATGTTTCAGAAGGAGTTGTGTGCAAGATTTTGAAGATGATATGCAAAACTGGTACTGTTGACAATAGATGCTCTTAAAGAAGAAAGCCCAAACTTCCCAAAAGTAATGTCAGATATCTCTGTACATTATGGATCATGAACCATTGGAGATCTTGTGAATGACCCAACTGTAAGTACAGGTATTCAAGAACAGTAAGATACACATTAGCAGAAATTGGTTTCAAATATGTGTACCACCTTGAAAACCTTTGCTGAGGAAAGACAACCAAATGGCAAGGCTTAAAGGGGCAGCAGAAGTGAAACAGTAGGATGTCCAAACCTGGAGAAAGGTGGATTTTTTTTACAGATAAATCCAAGTTTGAACCATTTGGCAATCAACAGAAATTTTTTTGAAGGTGGACTGGAGAGTGACATAACAATCAGTGCACAATAGCTACAATGAAGCATGAAGATGGATCAATACAAGTGTGGGGTTGCATATTGGCCAATGGTGTTGGAAATTTGCATAAAATCAAAGGTATACTGACTGCTGACAGTTACAAGCAGGGATTCATCTTCCAACATGACAGTGACCCCAAGCATACAGCTGGTGTGGTAAAAAAATATCTGGAATGAATAGAGGCTGATGGAACACTTACAAAGACACCTTGGTCTGCACAAAGTCCTGATGTGAACATCATTGAGGTCATTTGGAGTTATATGGCTACTAAGAAAGTCAAATGGCAACCAAAATTTTGGGTGCTACAGGATGGGTAAATATTCGAGTCAAGGATTGATAAGCTGTATGGGAGCAAGAAAACGAGGTGTCATGTTCTATATAAAGCAAAGGCCTAGCATACCAAAGACTAATGCACTATACAATGTATTCACTTTGTTTTTGTATATTTTATGTAATAATACATTGTGTGTATTATATACATCTCTCCTCAACTGCACTTACTCATTATTTGTGCATATCCTGTGTGTTTTCATAATTATTTTTAAATGGTGTGTGTGTGTGTGTGTGAATAAGAATGAACCCTTTTAAGAAGTAGATGAAGCTCGCAGCTTTGTTTATTTTACTCTTTGTTTATATTCAGATAAATCTAAAACCAGGCTGGGAAGATGCCCTTCCATGTGGGTGGAGATTTAAGGAAAGAAAAAAGAAATATTTATAGTTGTTCAAAAGACCAAATCTCTTGTATATCATGTGCAGTTAGTTTGTATTAAAACCAAATTTTGTGCATAGTTATTTTTATTTTCACTTTTTGTTGTATTCTAATTTAAAGGAGCACATACCTATAGTTTTAACATGTATCACTACTAATTCTGATTGACTTTATTTGGTAAAATTGATAATTACAAATCAAATGTGTATTGAAAACATTTAATCAAATATTCCCAGAAAAATTCTATGGAGATTGGTATCGTTTGGTTTCAAGCTCTGCTGAAGCAGAAGTAGAGACAGTAGTGATATCAGAATCCATATAACATACTAGTTTTCCAAATGCTATACAATACTAATGCACATCTATGACACTCAGTTGACTCTCATATGGCACACTATATTGCACAAGATTCACTATACTCAACTATGATACACATGTAATCATTTCTTTAAGCATCTATATACTTTTTGAAAGAAACATTGCGAATGTACCAGCTCATGTTGCCGTTGCTACTATAATTTTTATACAGGACCTGCAATCAATGCGGTTTAACTTTAGATGCAGCATGTCTACCTTATTTATTAGACTGAAATTGTGCAAACACAATGTAATTAAATTAGACAAACAAATGAAGAATGCATCTCAAGACAGACACAGGTCTAGCTAAAAATAGGTGATTGGAAACCTGGACTGCTATGGACAGTTTTCTTCAGAATTGCTTCACATTCAAAATGTACCTATTTTCTTTATCGGCTGCTGAATTTTTTCTCCTTTTTTAATTTGCATAAATAGCTTCATAAAAGCAACCTGTTTTATTTGCATCACTAATGGACACTTTTCAATTTAAAAACTTTCTTTTCTTCACAATTTTTGGAGAATAAATTGTAATTTTGCAGTCGAAGGGTATTAACTTAACAGTGTTTAGAATTAAAAAAATATATAAATAAATGAGCTAGACACAAGACATCTTTAAATATCTGTAAAGCAGCTTCAGCTAATTTTACTGATTTCAAGTCAATTGATTAAAAAAACCGTTTAATTTAGATAAATGTTGCAAACAGGAGAGCAAATAAGTTACAAAAGAAGAAGTGCGAGATAACTACAAAAACAAAACTGTTTTCATAGTAAAGAAATTTCACAAAACAAATATTTCAAAGACCGCTTTATTTAAATGATACGATAAAAGGGAGCGCAACTCCTCTGTTTTTTTTATACTGTCAGGTGTCCAGGGAGAATTAATAATACATCATATGCATATATAAACTTTGGAGAAGAAAGAACAGGGTAGAATGCTGTATTCAAAAATAAACGAATTGTAAACGATGAACTTTTATCGCAGTTATTTCACAAGAAAAAGCAATTAAATTTAATTTAGTCTGTATTTTCTTCTCTAGTTTGTGCAGTAGGACTGAGACCCAGAACAGTGCCGGCGGTTACAGACAACTGCAAACAAAATCGGAAAAAGTAAACTATCTCAACAAAAGAGATGCCCACCCACCCGGGGGACGTGAATATTTTTTTTTTAAAAAGCTAAATGTTTTTCACCCCGAAAGTGTGAATAAACAATCACGATCTAAATAAACAAAGCTTTAACACTGACAAGCATCCAATCTTCTCCTAAAATATAACTTGAAATGGTAATTTCCCTCAGTAAAAATATATTTGCCAAAACACTTTTCCCTTTCTTCTAGCCTTTGATTGGGATAAGTGAAGTCTATATAAACTAAGCATATTGGATAAATCTGAACTGCAATACAAAGCGATAAGAAAGTCTCTCTCTCTCCTACCAAGAATTAGTATTATTTGTTTTAAACGGTGTTTAGACGGGAGATTTACCCGGAAGTAATAGAGAGGGTACAGGTTACTCTTTAACACCGCAATATACCAAAGCAACAACAAAGCTCAACTTATGCAAGCACATTAATCAAATATATTACGATAAATTTGACCAGATTAAATATTATCAACGTCTCCTGTACTAATAAATTAATTATACCGCGCAGAATTAGCATAAAATATTAAAACAGCCCAGACGTCACGCGTTCGTAAGCGGCCTTCGGAATTCTGTTGACGGGAGATATACTTGTCGTAGGTTGATGGGCGAACGATGAAAAGGGTTATAGTCTTTCCAAATGGTTCCAGCGCAGATGGAAAGGTAAGACGGGGTCGGTGGTATCGGCTGGTTATGCTTAAACGGTAGAAGTAACTGGCGATTGCAGCAGTGAGAGATGCGAGAACCGTCGTCAATATGGTCGTCTGCTTTCTTTCCGGCGACGACCTTCCGAATCATCTTAGGACTCGTTTCTGCATCAACAGGTCACCCACCACCACCGACCGCACCCTCTGGCCCTCAGGAGGTATTAGCATTGGTAAAGATGTGGCGTTTACCTAAGGAAATGTGTCCGCTCCTTCCTCCTCCCAACTGCTCTCTCTCTCTGTCTCCCCCTTCCTCCTCCCAACTTCTCTCTCTCTCTCTGTCTCCCCCTTCCTCCTCCCAACTTCTCTCTCTCGCTCTGTCTCCCCCTTCCTCCTCCCAACTTCTCTCTCTCTCTTGTCTCCCCCTTCCTCCTCCCAACTTCTCTCTCTCTCTTGTCTCCCCCTTCCTCCTCCCAACTTCTCTCCTCTCTCTGTCTCCCCCTTCCTCCTCCCAACTTCTCTCTCTCTCTCTCTGTCTCCCCCTTCCTCCTCCCAACTTCTCTCTCTCTCTCTGTCTCCCCCTTCCTCCTCCCAACTTCTCTCTCTGTCTCCCCCTTCCTCCTCCCAACTGCTCTCTCTCTCTCCCCCCCCCCCTCGACATTGGTGGGACACTCTACCTCGGCCGTTACTAGTTCATCCCGCACGATCTCACTGGGAGTCAGATCGGGAGACTGAGGAGACCAATCTGAGCAGCATGTCGGTTTCACTTGGCTTGCAGAATTGATACAGAGCTGCTGCTCCTTACCCGGCAGCCGGACCTGGACGTGTTGTCTTGGGTTCTCGTGGAGGCATTGTGATGAATCCTGAATTATATTTTGGTTTCAGGTTATTATGCTGACCAGAACACTCGAAGAGCTGTTGCTGGAGGCTGGCAGAAAGATAGGGTTCACTGTTGAAAGGGTCTTCACATCGGAAGGTGGTGAGATTGACGACATTAAATTAATCAGGTAAAAAAAGGGGGGTGGGGGGTGGTATTTTGAATACATGTGCGGCGCGCGTTTAGAAGAGTTAAATTGAGCCAAAACAAGCTTTGATCTGCTGATAATCAAGGAAACTTTTCCCAGATAGAATGCAACAAAACATGGTCCCCTTTTCTTCAAGTTAAACATAAGTATAATCTCGTTTATTTGAAGCAAATATATACTCCTCACATACAAACAAAAACAAAAAAAAAGAAGGAGCAAGCATTTCCAAGGCTGTGGTTTTTTCTTCTTAGAAATTAAAAAAAAATGTCAGTGGAAGCTAAGTTAACTTGTTGAGTTAAAAAAAAAAAGCTGTCTAAAACAAGCATGTGAAATAGCAATGGCTCCAGTCCAAAAATGATCACAGAAAATTGACATGCAGAAAAGTCTTTAATAACTTGTGTGTCTATCACTGACCCCAATACAAGCTTGTAGACATCTTGGTATCAACCAAATCAAATGATTCAGTTGTCATTTTGGGATGTTATGCCATTCTTTGACCAGAATTACTTTCAGCTGATCAAATGACTGGGGGTGTACTTTGCGAACACAAACCTGCCTCCTTAGGATAGAATACCCCAAGCACATTCAATCAGATTTAAATCCACAGGTGCGTGATGTTGTGGTTCTAAAGTTCAGCAATAACATGTACATAGTGTGGACAGGCATCGTCATCCACAAAGACGAAGTTTGGATCTTACTGTTTGGCCAGAGGGATAACTACAGATGTATAATGATTTTATCCCCTGTATCTAACATTAGCTATGGCACCCATTCCTAATAATAACAAGATTAGTTCTTTGGCCAACTTGAGTGCCAGCCCATACTATCAGGCTATACCCACCAAATGGATCATATTGGGTAAGGGCACATCAGATTGTTTCCCAGCTTGTCTCCAGATGCTAGCATGTCCATCATTGATGTCTAGACAGAATCTAGACTTGTCAGTGAGTGAAAAGAACATGATGCCAAAATAATTTAACCTCAATTTGTGAAGTTGTGCTACTGATTTTATGCATAGTTGTCAATGGCACTATGTTAGAGGGGTATTCAGGAGTGATATTCTGGATCACATAGCACTAGCATGAGGTCTGTTGTAAACTGTCTGCCTAAATTCTTTGGTTAGTTACTCCTTGGAGAAAAAGATTTTGCTGTTGAAAAATGATTTCTTTTGGCAATGATGACAAGATAATGATCCTCACAGGAGTGGTAACTTCTCTTCATAAATTTGCTAGCCTGATAGTACCTTTCCAGTGCCTTATAAATGACATTGAAATGATCATTGTACTAGGAAGTAAGAGCACTCTGTATCATCTTAAACCATCTGGATGGGCTAGCCACCTCATTTGTGTTAAATCGTGCCTCGGCATTTGTAAACTGACTTACGCTACATGCAGGACCAGTTTATAAAGGAAATGCTGATGGATCATGTACCAAGATGTATTCAGATCAATGTGGACAAATGATTTACATGTGAGTTTCCAGGGTCACTCAGTTCCAGAGAAGATGACTGTAACATTAAATTATGTATGTGCAATATTATGTTTTGGTTTCTTTCCTCAATATGCAGGAATATGAACATGTTTAAGTGTACCATACAAACACTGCAGGCTTAGAAACAATTAATTTTTTTGTGAGTATACTTGTATGTGTGTGTGTGTATATATATATATATATTACTGTAGTTGTAGTGTCCAGGATCTGCTCCACCATTGACTCTATGTGCATGTGCGTCCATGTGTTTTATTAATGGACAGTTTCTAGCCAAGTACTAGTTTGGCAGCTTCTCTTGTTTTGCATTGTATAACTTTTATTATTTTTTGTTAGTTTAAGTACAAAGGTCTGATATGTGTTTCAGTTTCTACATCTTCCCACTTTAACCAGTGGAATTTTAAATTATTTGATTTGCCAAGACACTGGTGTACAATATGGTCTTCATATTTTGAGGTAATCAAATTTGAAAATGAGCAGGTGCAAATATATTTATCTGACAGGATGTGTAAAATTATATACAAGCAAAGACAGTGGAAAACAGTTGAAATTATTTTCTTAAAGCAATGGAAACTACAGGATGTGTAAAATTATATACAAGCAAAGACAGTGGAAAACAGTTGAAATTATGTTTTTAAAGCAGTGGAAACTAATTAAGGTTCAGTTACTTTAATTAAACAAATTTTTAAAGAGGAACTAAGAAAAAATCATATATAGCATACTTATTTTGAGACCTTTGCTCTAAAATTAACATCAGATGCTACAGCATGTTGCACTGGATGTAGATGCTATGAATAATTTTAACACTCATTGCCACTGTTCATGATTAGGTCTCATTGGTAAATTAATAATCACATGTTATTGGAAATGATTAAGTAAATATTTTCACATCCATGCTTCAGACTGCTATTGGATGCTTTGGAATTCTTTTGTAATGAGAGTAAAAATAGTAAAGACATTAGAATCCATGTGAACACTATTCAGCTATTCCCAGACAAGAGAGCTATGGTATTTCTCTCATTTGAAAAGTACTGAAAGATTAAATTTACCAAAATTCCAATGAAATTAATGATGTTGGTAAAGCTGTTAAAAGAACAACAAAAAATGTTTTTAGATGCAATCAATTCAATTTGGTTATTGTTAACAGGCTTCATAAGTGCTTTAAGTTAATGTTATGCAGTTTTCTTTTGAATAGCACTGTATGATAAAATAATAACTGGGTAAATGTGGAAAAGCTGTGAAACAGATTATTTAGAAACAAAAACCTTTGTTAAATTTAGATGATTGCTAAAGCTAAAACAATATTAACACAATAGATATTGTTGTACATAAAATTACTGTAAGATTGAATATGGTCAGTAATTTTATTTATTTATTTTGTATTTTTTGCAGGGATAATGACATCTTGTATGTGTCTCGCAGTGAACCTTTTAAACGTAGGTAAAATTCAGTTACATTAGTATGGTTTCACATTGTTTGCATGGGTGATGTATTATTTAGCAAAATTAGTTGTCGCTTTTATTTAGTTAACAGCATTTTAAAACCAGTCTTTAGTGCATTGTGCTGTGTTTGAGTTAGATACTTTCATAATATTGGGCTAAGACAATGGAAATTGTAGATTTAAATTCTGATACTGACTAATTGGTATTTACTAAATTCTCAGTGTTTCTCATTGAGCTGTGTTGACACACAGGAAACTCGTTCTCTATTGTCATGCATCCATAAGCTGGAAGTATTCTATGCTGGTAATGACTTGGGGGTGTGCTAAGAGTGAATGTAGTACAAATTCCTCAGTGAATAGATTACAGTACTTTAGAGAGATTAAATTAATTCACTTGATATACAGTTATTTTGTTTTTGTTTTAAGCTCTTAACTCATCTGGAGCTGTTTGCCTGAAAACATTGCAAACGAAGACAAAGCTACAGCTGGTGGACAGGTCAGAGTGGGTCACTTTGAATGTTGGTGGCCGACTCTTTGCAACGACAAGGTACGTGTGGCAGACTTCAGGGATCACATGAACAGTGAAAAAATCTGTTAAAGTTGACATTCTCCCCGTATAAGGAGCCATTTTCACTGGTTTAATTTAGGGTAGGGTTACATTACGATACTGTATTTTATCAATTTGAGAACATAGAAAGTGTATTTTGAAAATCAGAATATTTTCTTTTTTACAGTTTTTTATTTGTTGAAAGTGAAATATGTAAAATTGTATCATTTAAAAAAAAAAGGGTATTTAAATTTGAGACCTGAAAAGATTTTTATCAGTAATAATGAATTTTTAAAACTATGGTTTCAACTAACAGCTGATGGTTTCTTGCATAAAAATGTTGAGATGTGATGAGAAATGTGGATGAACAATTTTTTGTACTGACTTATTTGGAGTATGGCCAATGGGCTTGGTGACTTTTGTTAGCTTTTTTTTGGTTGTTTAGTTTAAATTTTCTTGAATTTCTATTGCATGTAGTCAACTATTTAGAAACAAGAAAGTTAATTTTCTCTGGAATTTAAAAAAAAGAAGAGAAAAACTGCAGTTTTCTTCTCTAATCATTCATTTAGTTACGAATAGTGATGTCACTTTAGCTTAGAAATCAGGTTTCTTCATTTTTTAAAAAAATTTAAAGATTTAGTTGATTTATATGCATGGCTTGTTTGATTTTAGTTAAAGGTAATGGGTAGCAGATTAGCAAACGTATTGTTTGTCACTGAGGTGGCCACTCTTTGTTCTTCCCTTGGGTGCAAGATGTTTGGTTGTCTAGTCCCCATTGGTGAGTTTTTCCTTGTCTTTTCTGCCAGTTCAATTTGCATGGGTTTCCTTCAAATTCCTCACTACTTGAGATCTAGCAAGGTAAATTTTGGTATTTGGCCTGTTTCCAGACATGCATAGGATAGTTAAATTATTTTTCTTTTTAATTCAACCAAGATATTTTGTTCTTTAATCAGCTGTCAGTTATTTTTGACCACACAAAAGAAAATTTAATAGTGTTTTTCTTTCTGTTTAGTTTCTTTTGAAGGTTTTTTTTATAATGTTATTTTTAGTCTTAAAATACATTTTTTCCCCTGTATTTGGCAGCTTAATGGTACAGTAAAAATCCTGGTGTCCTGTTACATTGATGGATAGGTTTATCCCAATGTAGGTGGGCAGATCGCCTGGTTGCTGAGTCAGTTAAACAGTTTTGCCAGAAGGTAGCACAACACCTTAGCAACTAGCAGATCAGGGTTTGAACCAAGGCTGCACTAGTGTAAAACATACCAACAAATAGTACGCTTGCTAAAATCAAGACTAATATTTCTACAACAACAGTTCTCTTCAGAACTGACCTTGATAATGGTAGCAAGGGATGATCACTAAAACAGATTTATTAGCCATTTACTAACTAGAGGTACAGTATTTCCTGATATAAACTTGTCTTTTATCCGTTGTTAAAGAATGATGTCTTCATTTTCTTCTGCAGGAGCACTCTCACGAAGCACGAGCCCAACAGCATGCTAGCAAGGATGTTTTCAGATCAGTCAGGTAAGTAATTACAACAGCAGCCTACTGACATGACACACCCATTGTAATACAAAGACTTTTCGAAAACTTGCATGCTGTCAGAGTTAAGTATTATATAAGTTACAGTATAAACAATGAAAAGCATCTGACAGTTATTAAGACTCTGTCATCGACGTATCATGACTCATCAGCAAATTAAGTGATCCCTCTCTCTCTCTCTCTTGTGGATGCAAAGTTTTTTTGTCACGAGAGGAGAGCTACACATCGTTTTATGGTTGGGGAGCAATACCAAAGCACCACTGCTGCTCTGTTTGATGTATCTTCCCCTTTATTAGAACACAGAGGTGAGTACTGATGTATTTTCAAAGGGCTTTCTGTGTCTGTCTTTGTAAAACCTAAAATGACTTAAATTTTAGCTATGAATTTCTTCGAATGTATTGCTACCAGTCCAATGTTTTGTCCATAACAAAAGAAGAAAACAAGCAACAGTGACTAGTAGCTGGGCAACTGTACTGAGTGCTGTATTTTTCAGACTATAAAGCGCAATCCTGAAATCATAACTTAGCATAGTTCTATAAGATGTATCTGTAATCGTGGTAAGCAGGCAGATGGTGACTCTTCCACAACTTTCTGTGAACAAATAAGATGTCTGCCTTAAGATAAACAGTTTATACGTATACTAACATGACAAAAAGACTACAAATTGATGCCAAATTACTGTATGTAAAGTAATTGTGTATGAAAAACAAAAAATTTAGTTTCTACAACTTTAGCACATTATGTAATTTAGCCATTTGAAAATGGTTAACTTATATAGTTATTTGTATTTTCTTTTTTAGTTCAAGGATTGTCATGTGTAAATCTAAGAAAGTTTTTTTAAAATTTGTATTTGAAGGAAATAGTGATGCAAATGTGGAGTACCAATTTGTGATGCTACCAAAAAAACAAATAAACAAACACTATTTTTCGCACCTGTCAGCCATATTTCCAGCATATCTCTGAACCTGCCTCAACCAGATTTTGTGATAGTTACCTTATATTTAACATTTGCACACCGTCTCATGAAAATAATTAAATTATGTACAGAATGGCAATTTGAATAGGAGCAGAATTTTGTATTGTATTAGTACTTTTGTTGTATACTGTATGTCCTTGTGATAAGCAGTCTCTTAACAGTAAAATTAAGAGAGAAAATGCCCCTTTCTATATGATTCTAATAATTTTGAGCAAGGGTCACATCAACATTTGTCAGCAAACAAGGTCAATAATCACCACCCGTTATATCATTTTTAAAGTTTTTTTTTTAGTTGCATTGCTTTGCTGAACCATGCAATCGAAGCAGAATCATAAATATTTTTTTTGAAAATAGACTTTATATGCGAAGTCTTAGACAATCTTAATTTTCAAGATGCTAAGCAATGCAGATTATACTGTTCTTTTTTTTTTTGTTTGTTTACTTGATTTAGTTGTCTGTAATTATATACTTTTGTTAAGGATTTCTGAACATTTATGATCATTCAATGCTAATCTTACAAATTCCGAGATTGTCTACATCGTTTTTAGCAGTACTGTATATTTATGCCGAAGACGCCACATCTGAAGTATTTTATTTCTTTAATCTAATCTCTACCTACCTTACAACTTCTCATACATCTGATTTTAGATTGAGTGCATTTTCATCTAGAATAACCTGTCTGGAATATCTTTTACCAATTATCTGCCCCACACAATATGAAATGCTTAAGTTTCAGACAAAGTATCTGTTTTATGAAATCACTCTGCCAGTCTTTTGCCTTTTTCTGTGTAATTTTTTCTGAGATGTGTTAGATTTTAAAAAAAAAACCAGACATTACTCACTTCAGCAAAGCCACCTGACGCGAAAACGCACACCCAACACATTTGAAAACGACTAACAAATTCCTTTTAGTTATCAATAAACAGGGGAGGGGGAAATAGCTGACCTACAGTGTTATTGATTTGCTGAACAATCTTCAAGGCTGGGAATTAGAAAAATGTCATTTACAGAACTGCAGGCAAGTTAGATAAATCACTACCAATAGGTTTAATGTTGTCAAATGCCAGTAAATCTATAACCATTAGGTATCATATTTAAAAAATATATATACAGTATATATACGAGGTCTGATCAAAAAGTTCCAAGACTAAAGTTATACAGACAAAACTAAGCACAAAACAGTTAATCAAATTTATCACCTTTGAAGCAGTCCCTTCCTGATTGAACCCGGTGATTTCAGTGCTCTCCTGCCATTCTTTGAAGCATCGCTGGCACTCTTCTTTAGTGATGACTTTCATTTCCTGCATTGCATTTTGGATGATGGTTGGCACACCCTGAAATCTCTTTCCCTCTAGGTGCATTTCGATCTGGGGAATAGAAAAAAGTCACTCGGTGCCAAATCTGGTGAATATAGTGGGTGAGGAACCAGTGGAATGTTGTGCTTGGTCAGAAGTTCTCATGCGGAGAATGCTGAATGTGAAAAATGGTTGTAATTATTCACACACAGGCAGGAAGAAGTCTCTCAGCTTATACAAAGACTCCCATTTCACCCTTTAAACCCATGTGGTACTTGTGACAGTTTGTCTAGATAAAACCATTCCATTCGTGCACCACCCCAACTCTGGAAAAGCAGATAAGGATGTCTAATCTACTATACTACTTGTATTTTAAATCAAGATTCCATTGTAGCCTGAAGATATAGAATAATAAAAACATTTTTCCTCTCTCTCTCTTTTTTCACAATTAAATTACTTAAAATCATTCAAGTAAAATGCCTTTGCACCCTTTCCATCTTGTCAGTATCTTTAAGAAGATGAGGACAGTAAACCTGGATCTAAAATAAAAAAAAGGTTTAGCTTTATTTTTTTTGAAATTTTAGAGAAAACTGGACATTTTAAAGTATGTTTTTTCAACAGCATGATCTGCGGAACAATTTTTGTGACTACTATAGATTTGGTTACTGAGGTGAATATTTCCTCAGTCATCTTGTCCAGTGTGAGAAGTAAGTAGGGGGTGGGTGAGCTTTGTATACAGCACCGAGCAAATGTCAGAGACTCCATCTTGCAAAAAGATGTTTTGACTGTGCACACTCAACAGTAAAGCATTTCCTAGAGTGTGCGACAATTCTTGAATATTTTTTTTTTATTTCAACACTGGTTTGATCATACTCAGCACATATTTTCTTTGATTTCAGCTTGCTTCTTGAGCATCCACCTTTATCAGTAGAACGATTATTGTAGGCAACTCATGAAAAGAAAAAAAAAAAACACTTTTGCAAAACCCATGCATTTAGCTGCCTTTGTCATAGTGAAGTTATCGATTTTAATTGTGTGATGAACTTATTTCTCAAAATGGCTGGGATAGGTACAAGGCAAAGGAATCTGAACACGTTTCACTCTGTAGACATCAAGAAAATACTAGCACAGTTCAGCACTGAGAGGTGATTTTTTACTAACTAAAACTCTGCATTTTTTTTTTAAAAAAAGAAATTGATTTGTTAGCATTCAGGATCATCAACATCAACCCTAGTGTGTTTTTTGGTGGTTGGCTTTAAGCTGATTTATGGAACAGTGGATCAGGGTACATGGCCCATTGAGAGAACCTTACTGGCCTGTGAATCATGTCAGCTCTCATTGCATTGTGGGAATGCTTTTTTAATTATTCACCTTTGATGCGTGTCACCTAACTTTTGCTTTGATCCACAGATGCTGGATCTTTGTATGAAATTGTATGTTGTTATGTAGGAAGAGGGAATGAACTTGGGTTTTTAATATTTGTATAATACATCTGAAATGTAAGCCACCATCATGTAGTGAAAAAGGTAGCAGATTGTGCAATAACTGGTGGAACCAATCTGTTTATGGTTTAAAAAATGAATATTAAGAAGAATTAATTAAAAATAAATATATAGAAATATTTGTTACAATATAATGTATAGAAATAATTTACAAATTAAAATAATAATTAATAAAAACAAAAATATGCAAAATATTAAAGGTAGAAATAAAGAAAAATTTTTTTACTAAATTATGGATTAAGGTAAAGTTATGAATATAAAAATGGATAATTTTTGATGTGCTATTTACATAAAGTAAAGGATTAGACCAAGCTTTTCCCATTACCTGCTAATAAAGTGATGGGAGAAAATGCTTGAACTAATCTACTTTCTATAGTGGTGAATGTTTCCTCCTCATTTAAGGTCTGCTCTATTTTTGTTTTTTCTCAAGAGGTTCCTTGGAGCAGTTGTGTAGATTCTAGTGGTGCATACCTTATTGATCGCAGTGCCACATACTTTGAACCTATTCTTAATTACCTGAGACACGGTCGGTTGATCATGAACAAAGATGTCAGTCCAGAAGGTATGCTAATTAGATCATAAATTTTCTTTTTAATTTTTTTTTTCACTTTTAAAAAAAGTCAGGTATTTAAAGTATCTTTTCTGTTTTATTTTTAAAAAAGGTATTTTTTTAAAAAAACTTAAAATTAAATATTTGTTTTTGGTAATTCAAATAATTATGTATATGCTAAAATTTGTGTTATAAGAGTTGGTTATGTATTTTCTTTAAGAAAAAGAAAATTTAAATGTAGTTACATAAGATATTTAAGTGGGATATTTTTGAATATGCTAGAATATTAGAGAACATGCTAAAAATGTGCCAAGGGAAGTATTTATGTAATATGCTGTTCTGTTTGCTTAGGAAATATAAAAAACGTGCACTCTTGAGTTGTACTATTACTTGAGCATAATGTCTATAAGTTGTGCATTGTGTTCTCTTTGTTTTAGGTATTCTGGAAGAGGCAAAGTTTTATGGGTTGAGTTCTCTCGAAGCCATTTTAGACGACATAATAGAGGTTAGTTTTTTTACACAAGTTAAAGATGAACATTATTTATTTTGTCTAGTTTGCTGAAAATGTGTGTTGAGGGTACTTAAAAGGAATGTTTCCAAGTTGTTCTACAGATTCCAGCTTGATACATATGCTGAATGCATGTTTGTGGTTCTGTCTTTGAAATTATTAAATCTGGAAATTTTAACATTTTGTATTTGTTTCCAGCCTTTAATTTTTGTAAATTTTTTTTTTTTGTAAGCTGTTATATAAACCAGGTTTAACAACAACAACTTTCTTCCTCCTCCCAGCGTGACTTGCCCCCTGATGACCAGACACCAATCACCCGCCGAGAGCTTGTGTTAAGACTTCTGTCAACTCCCACTAACTTCGAGCTGAGGTGTCAGGTAAGTAGTAGCAGACCAAAATTCTCTGTCAGTGCCTCATTTTGCACAGCATGGAAGCAAATGACAAAGGAAGCATGCCAACTCTTAGCCTATTATTGAAATGCATTTATCCCAGTTACCACATGATGACACGAAACAAAGCTGCTCACAAATTCACCTGGCTATGACTGAATTTTGAGCGTGGGAAATGTGACAAGTTCTAAGAATCAGCTTGGCACCAAAACATTTAATTGATCAAAAATTGATTTGCATTTGTTCTGAAATTATAACACTCTTTGGAACATGTTATTAAGAGGTCTTCTCAAGAACACTCCAATCTGGCATTTCAAATCAAATGAGAAGAAAGGTTTTGTGATATATTTAATATTCAGTTCAAGATATGTGGGTTTACAACCTTTTATTTGTATGGTTGTCATGGTAATCTTGCAAGTTCACTGAATGTGCAAAAACACAGACAGTATTTTGTTTAACTCTTCATCAAAAATGAATAATTCTTTCTTTTTTACTACTTTGAAGATGACAGTTTTAATGCATTGTCAGGAATTTTGCATACCATTTGTTTTATTTCTATAGGCATTTTGTTGATATCTGAAATTTTGCACCAGTCACAAAATATGATGCATTTGCCCAAAAGTAACAACGTAATAAAAATAAGAAAATTCTACTACAAACCTGTATTTGACATGTTATGGTCACATTGCATTGCAAGTTTGTAAGCATTTGGAATGTAAAAAAAAAAGAAAAAGTTTATCTTTCAGTTTTGTTGGCAGGTTGTCTGAGTACCTGCTGAAATTTTCCAATTCTGATTTCACACTTTCCAAGATAGCATAGAGGATACATAATCTCTGTTTGACTGTTGAACTCAGGAAAACTTTAGTTTTGAAACAATTATAATTCTAACTAAAATCTGAAAGAAAAATTATATAAACAACCACTTTTAAACTTTAGCTGTATTTTCAAAAGATCTTAAACTTTCCTTCTATGCACATTTAATAATTTTAAGCACATGCTAATTTAACTTGGTTGTTAGCTCTATTTTGGGCCTCAACATTTTTTTTCGTACCTGTGCTATACTTTCTCTAAATAGGAGCACCCACCTCAAAAACATCTGCTGCAAATTAACACGATTGCACCTTGAACTTGTCTTCCTCAGGATTAAACCTTGATGATAACAGTAAATTTTTCTGAAATTTATTATTTGTCTGCTCGGCTATCTAGTAGTAAGCCGGCGGTAACAAACTCTCTACTTTCTGTAAGTATCACGTCACCAATAACATTTCATTCTTATCTTGATAATTGGTGTAGGGGTTGAAGTTAGTATTGGGCTGTACCTTCACAGAGTACTAGCCATATTTATTTGGTAGTTTGAGCTGAATCCCCCCACCCTTGCACTGCTGTTGCAGCTGTTTTCATAGTTTGTCACAGCTTTTAACTGTTTTTCCCAGGAACTCTTCAATAGCACCATCTCGCCATGTCTTTGGGTTTTCAGTAACAATTGCGGTTTTACTTTAAATTTTGTATAATGTTTAAAGGTGGTCTGCATGTAATAATTTTGTCACAGTGTTGATCAGTGTTCTGATACTTTTGGTGGTGCATACCTGTACATTTTTTGTTGTTGTTTATTGTACATGGGTCATTTCCCACTTCCTTTTACAGTTCAGAGTATCTGTTGTGTTGGTTTTGGTGACAAGCCAGCAAAAGTGGGAATAACCATGAAATTTTAACCTGTGATTCATGTATCTAGTTTGACTTCTGAAATCCTTAGCCTCATTAATTCTGTGAGAATTTTAATACAACAGACCACACACATTATTATTTTATTATTATATTTTTTGTGATTAATTTTGATTTATTTCTATTTTAAGGGTCTGAATTTCGCTAGTGCTGACTTGTCTAAATTGGACTTACGTTATGTGAATTTCAAGTATGCGGTCCTTCGGAACACCAATCTGTCTGGAGCAAATCTGTCGTATTGTAACTTTGAAAGAGCAGATCTTTCTGGATCAGTCTTAGACGTGAGTGAGACATCAGGCTTTTCTTTTGTTTATCTGTTATCTGATAGGCAATAATTTGTAAAATTATCCAGAAAAAAAAAAAGATTTTGTGGTTATTGATATAAAGGGAGTTATTTTTTCCTGTAGAATAAACCCACGATTCAGCAATTACTTCCTGTTGTCATCATTAAGATTAGTTCTGGGAAGGACTGTTTGTTCTCTGTGCTAATATTTTGGTTGATTTAATGTGCAGATGCTCTGGTGACTCAGCAAATTAAATAGTTGGTAAAAATTCAGCAAGACAGCTAAGCAAGAGGTTAGTGCTGTGAAAATATCTGCTGCAGTTAAAATTATCACCAGTATTTGGTCATTAAGGCCAAACAGGCTTTCTTATGACCAACTCTGGCAATGACAACATCAAATAATTGCTGAAATGTAGGTTCATTAGCAATTTCTATAAATAATAAGTCACTAAGAAAACAGTATTTCTAATTGTCTTGGTAAGTCTAATTTCAAATAACATTTTGTTATGGTTTGAGCATGCTGAAACGGTAGATTGGTAGGTTTCTAAAATGTTCTCTTTTTAGCAAGATTCTTTTTTTAGAAGAATTTTTTCTTTTTGTGTCTTTATGATGCTAAACTGTGGCTTCATTGTACAGTGCGCCAACTTGTTAGGAATAAAAATGGTGTGTGCGAATTTAGACGGAGCCAGTCTTAGAAGCTGCAACTTTGAGGACCCTGCTGGAAGCCGAGCAAATATGGAAGGTAAGGAACTAAAGTTGATTTCCTTTTAATTATTTAAAAAAAAATTGTTTCTTTTTTAGTTTAATCCTCATTTTCCATTGAGTATCACTTGCTGGGTGTTAAAGAGATCGTAAATTTCTGTTGATATCTATAGCTGTTTTGTTTTCAAATTTTTCCTTTTAAATTCTATGTAAATGAATGGGACTTGCAGCTGTTCAGAGAGAGAGAGTGCAAACAGAGTTAAAGATGATATTTTTGCCTTTGAAGCCTGGAACTGCTTGGGGATTTTCCTTCAGGTTATTTGGTTATTAGCCATAGGTACTAAAATGTTTTGGGAGTGGTGTTAGTTCAGTTGCCAAACTTGGGCCAGTGAAAGTGCACAATAGAAAACTGATAAAACTACCCATGCATTTTGTGTAATTCCTCCTCTTTAGTGACACAAGAAGGCTGAAGTGTAATATGTTTGGCTGCTATACTTCTACATATATGTTGTTTTTTGTACTGATATATTGCCTTCAAGCAAGTAGAAGTATCATTTTGTTTTTTTAATTTATCTTTATTTCTAGCACTAAGTAGTGTAATAACTTTATTGTATCATAGCTTTCTCCCTTTGAAGATGAAAAAAGTCTGAAAATTTGAAACTGTTATCCAGATGCTGATGTCTCCTAGTATTTGCTTGGCCTTGCAGGGGCCCAGATGAAAAATGTCAACTTAGAAGGGAGCCACATGGCAGGAGTCAATTTGCGTGTAGCAACCCTGAAGAATGCCAACTTGCAGAATTGTGATCTGAGAGGAGCTGTGTTGGCAGGCGCTGACCTGGAGGTGGGTCAGTACTGTACTAACAATGTTGTCAGGTTAATTTGTTTTTATCCACAGGTTTTTGCTTTTTCTAAAATATTATACGTGTTTGTTGTTATACCTTTCCAATAACATGCTGTTTATAACCAACAATATGAGCCTTTTTGGAGGGCTGGAAAAAAAAAAGATTGGTGAAAAGTTAGAGGTGAAATATTTACTGTTTAGAAGTTGTTTTTTATGTGGTGTCCGTGCCTATGAAAACAAAGTGATCGTGCAGAGTGGCATGTGGTGTAGAAATTTTACTCATATATCTTAGCAGACATCTCTTTCAGTGCCTGCTTATGAGGGCACTCTTTTCTAAGGCTAAATCTTATTCATTTTAAAGAATATCATAATTTATAATCTTTTAATCTTTGAAGGGTATCCACAAATATCTATCATATTGGATATGTCTTGTTACAAACGTACTATTTGTGTGTTAATGTTTTTTTTTTTAAAGTCTTGAAGTTATCTCCCCTTACATGCAAGAAAGAATGAGAGAATTTAAATGCCACAAAAAATGTTTTTTTTTTTTTTTTTTATTATTTATTTCAGAACTGTGATCTCTCGGGATGCGACCTTCAGGAGGCCAATCTGAGGGGAGCTAACTTGAAGGGTGCTGCGTTTGAGTTGATGCTGAACCCTTTGCATATGTCACAAACGCTTCGCTGACACATCACAACCGCGGCAGCCTCCATGAAGCCCAGGTGACCTTGAGCGGGAAACATCTATGTGCGAAAGCTTGGTTTTACGCTAAAACAACAATTGAAAACAAAAAGGGCAGATGGATGGTGCTTGTGGTCAGGACCATCAGGTGAGGAAGGCTCATATTTGTGTGGAGTCCCGCTGCTGTGCTATATCAAAGATAAGAGGTCAGGCGGTGGCATCATCTTCATAAATTTTTTTTTTTACCTAGGGAGAAGAATTTTAGGTATCCAGGCCCTTTCCAAAAAATTACAGTCTGCACTGTTTAAATATATGACCACAATGATTGAGATTTGGTGTGGCTTTATCTATAAACTAAATGTAGCTGGTGTTTGATCACTCCAGCCTGGAATGAACTCTGTACAGAGCTGAGAGAAGCAACCATTTGAAAAATAATTAACGAAAAAAACAAATAAATCATATATATATATATATATATATATATATATTTTTTTTTTTTTTCCTCATACCTTGTGATTAAACTGTGTTAGATCTGAGTTGGATTTTCCGAATTTAAAGCTCTACAAAGAAAAAAAGTAGTAAAAGCTAAAAAATGGTAAAAAAATCAAATGGAAGATCAAAGAAGGATAAAAAAAAAACAACTTGTGGCTATCCCCGAATGTTGGTCGGTTCATTATACCCACCTGTCTTGTTTTTCTCTTTCAAACCTCATCTGCTCTTGGAGGAGAGATTCGCAGAGCCTATCACAAATGGATTGTTGTTGTCGTCATTTATTTTACTTGAAATCAACTTTTCAAATTTTTATTTCGGTGAAACTCATTTGAGTCACTCAACCATGTTCTTGGTTAAACATTGTGGATGTGATGAGATTTTGTGTTGTAAACTTGATGATTTAAGAAAGTGTTGAGCTTAAATGCTCAGCAGAAACTCTGCATGTGTTATATGTTGGGAAAACATTACTATATTGAATGATGCAAGGGATTAAGGTTAAATGTGATATGCAAACTTATTATTTTTTGAAAACACGTTATATTTTTTAGGCCACTGGGCTACCAGCAAGAATTAGAAACATTTATTACCCTGTTCTATTCTATTTAAAAATGCAGGCATTTAGAAAAACAATAAGTGATGCCCATAACAATAGATTACTAAAACAAAGACTCTGCATCTTTGCTTCATAGTCTTCTAATTTCTGTTAACTCTTGATGCCTTGGGAATAATAATAATAATGTTATAAACTGACACTTTCACAACAGAAGGTAACTGGAATTGTTGACCTGTTATGTCATTAAAGGGTGCATCTTGGATAAGTTTAAAGTATGTGTAGATGGATACTTTAAACTTCTCCAAATAATTACTTTTCTCAGCTCATAAATGGCAAGGCTGTGAAAATAAACCAGACTAAATGGAGAAGAAAATGTCTTGGGTGGTGGTATCATTTTTCTTTTGTAAAGAATGTCACAAGTAAGGCCACTTTCAAGGTCCATGTGAATTCTGCAGATAGTTGTTAGAGTAGTTGTGCATTTCCCGTGATCTGACTGTTTTGTTTATTTTGTTATCTAGGATCTCCTAGTTATGAGAAACTAGGATAAGTTTATTATTGTTGAAAAGACATGAATTACACCACTGTTCATATGAATGTAATTTTTTTTTTTTTTTTTTAGTCTTTTTGTGTGATTTCTATGTCAGATTAAACAGAAGATGTTACTGTGAAATTGCTCATTTCACTCATTTTGTTGTTTATTTGCTAAATTTGCACAATTGGCACCATTGCAGTGGAGATGGGCTGATGGCTACTGGTGACGTTTACCTACCAGTTTATGTTCACATTATCGAGTATTGTTGTGTAATGTGGCAAAGCACCTTAGTCCTAAACCCTGAGTTCTAACCATAGCTCTAACCCAGAGGCCAGATATGTGTAAAACCATTAATGAGTATTTTTACATTTTTACTTTACCTTTTAAAAAAAAATTTGAATAAAATCGTTCAACTTTCTTTGCACTTTGCCCGTTGTATGAACTAGCATAAAAAAGCAGTTAATTGTGTTAAGTCTGCAGAAAATTGTTAATTTCACGCATTTGGCAAATTGGGCAGCTGCATGAATTTATCATATTGAATGATGAGCAAATCCACAGAATTAGCATAATATATATATATATACTTTTTTTTAAAAGGAAACTTTCAAATACTCGTTATATTAACTAAATTGTGATAAATTTTAAAATAGTTAAATAATAAAATCTTTAAAAGCTGGATATCAGCAACTTAAATTATGCACTTTTAGATGTGAAAGATGATTCAGTACTTGAGGTTCATCATTGGACAACATCTGAATGACTTATTACTTGGAAGCAGAAGTATTCACTAATTAAATATTGCTTCTTGATATGTAAAGATGCATAATAGATGAAGCAGTTAGCTTCAGAGCCTTTTATGTTTCGCCAGTTGGCACGGTTCATACTTAGTCACTTTTGTGATTTATTTTTTTAACTGTTAATTTTTGTGGGTCTTTCATCCCTCTGTCAATGCTTTGTATAACTGACTAGTTGCTGCACAAACCAAGTTTTATATTCAGTTCTGTTGAGTCGGACAGTCTTTAAAAAAAAAGAAGATTGACTTAAATTTGTGTGGGTGTGAAATATGTAATTATGTTTGATTATTTGAATTTTAGAATATAAACAGATATGTCAGTGTTGGAAAATTTAAAATCTGTGAATTCCTTGTACAACTTACTAGTGTTTCAAGATTAATCTCTGATCCTTGTTTTGAGGGTTGGAACCCTGTTAATGCATGTGAAAAATATTACATTTGAACTCTGTTTTTAAAATTTAATCTTCACCCAGAACCGGTTGTTCTTTCTGTTTGCAGCCAGAGCAAGCACCGATTGTATATTAGCAGTAATTTAACATTGGGGCATAAAGATAATTTGCATATGTGCTAACACAGGATCTGATTCTTGTGATAAAAGTTTATTAAAATCACAAATTTGCTGTCTAGTGTAACTCTTGTAAACCTGTTGTTTGTTAAATTACTTTTATTTTCAAAGTCTTCATCTGTCTGTCTGTGTGTGTGAGAGAGGGAGAGAGCTTTGAAAGTATGTTTTAGGAAATCATAGTTGATGGATAACTTTTTTCTCAGACATCATGTTTATTAGCTGAAGACTCACACATTTGATGCATGATTTGTGCAGAATTTCCTTTTAGCCATTGTACAAAGTGCAATCACTTAACAGTATCAGGGAACCTGCACAACAAACTGATTTTTTATTACTTTGCTGGTTCAGATTTGATCTTGAGAGCTACTTCATTTGGCTAAAGAGTTAGCTCCTTTCTCCACGAATAGTGTTCAGGTGAAGGAGCCGGACATGCGAAAAGCACAAAGTTTTTGGTGATGTGTCATTTAGAAATGAAGACGACATTTCGGGGCCTTTTATTTATCATTAGTTACAGAACCAATTGGTTTATCATTCCTAGTTGTATTACTAATAATAATATGTTGAAAACTGAAATGTACTTCTTATTTCTGTTATGTCCTCTGATGATTGCATTTTTAGACTTGCAGTAGAAATTCAAATTTGTCAAAAACTATACTGCCCACTTGAACTTTAAAATTGGGATATTTTAGTAATTATTAAGTATACAATGTGGATAAGTGTCTGCATGCTAACAATATCTATTTTAAATCAAATTATAGGTTAGAGTACATGATTCTATCATTGTATATGAGCCTTTAGTATAGCATAGGGTATAGGGAGGACAGGCAGTCAATTTGTTATTTACATGTAGTTCTTGTGTACCAGAATTAGCTGTTAAGAGAAATGTAAACATCATTTTTGAATTACTGATTTTCATCACACACAAGTACATAACCAGAAAGCTGTGCTGTTTTTTTTCCATGATCTGATTGGAGGTAACTTTCTTCCCCTATTAGGTTACTGTCCTGTTGGCTGTGGATAGCCATTTACAGTGGAGCAGGAAAGCTCCCAAGTCAATAATTCTGCTGGAATTGTTGCTTTGGTTCGTCTCCTGAAAGCATAGCATGTGTTGCAAAAAAAACATGATTTTTAAAACTTGGTAATTTATTTTCTTTTCTTACATTCCTTGATTAAGAATAGAAGGTTGTTGGTGGTGTTATTTACAGAAAGTAGAGGGTAAACCAACCACCTACCTTCTGTTCTTAATTACATAAGTACTACATTTTTCCACCTCTTTAATGTTTTACAGGTGTGAGGAATGCATTTTAAGTTGACTTTTCTGAAAGTTTCCAGGTTAAACTAAGTTAGTTTGGCTACTTCCAATAAAGTAATGAAAAATTCCTTATTCATCTAATTTCTGTACTCCTTGGTCACCTAGTTCACTGTATGGATCTGAAACATCATTAGATGGAGATTGTGATACTGGAAAGTGACCAGCCAGCATGAATTGGCTCTGATTTCTTGTTTTGGCCATCCCAGGTTAAAACACAATTTTATTATAGTGTAGATAGCTTATTATCCAGAAGAGGGGGAGGGGGGAGAAAGTATATGGAATATGGCCTCTATAGCTGCAAATTATCTTTCAAGATCATACTTAGTCTTGTTTATAAATGTTAAAGAAGGATTCACTTTCATTTATCTTGAATTATTAAATTTGATGGTCTTGTTATTTTCAAATATAGCAGAAGAATCAGATTGAATGATATGGTGATCATAAAGTTACTTCCTGCTTATAACTCCCAAACTGTAATGCATGTTAATGGAAGTAATTGTGCATGTATGGGGGAGTCATGAATACATTCCAGAATTCACTGATGGTGTGAGGCGGGTGAAACTGATGTGTTATATGTATGTATTCTTTCAAATTAGAATAAGTATGCTACGAATGATTTCCACCTGACTATTTAAACATTAAATTTGCCTGACAACAACAACAAAAAGAAACCATTGATTTCACATATTAGATTATATTTTTTATTTTTAAAATTGTTATGAGTATATTTAACAATATTTGTTGGTTGGGGCAGGTGACCAACAGATCATTTTCTGCAGGAACTGGTTGGATTAATCATCTTAGGTGGGTGTGGGATATGATTACATTGCAGCAGTGCCAGCCTATCTGAGTGAGCAGTTGTCTTAGCCAGAATGGTTGTCTGTTGAAGCCGTGTAGGACTTTATTGCTGGTAGCAGGATGGGAAGAGATATTTTGTCCAATAATTTCTGCCTTAGTTCATCCGCTCTAGATAAAGTTTTCATATCTCTTAGTTTGCTGAAAAGATGGTGTGGGCAATTTAAAAAAAATAGAAAACTAATTGAACACAAGTCTACTTTATTCTTTGTTTTATTTTCTTGGAATAGGACCAAGTGTAATTATAAATTAATGAGTATTGTTTTGAATATATACCTTATCAATTTTCAGAAGGGGTGTATGTCTAAAGTTAATCCATTCTCTTAATTGTTTAGTGGAAATCAAATCTGGAAAATTCATTATGATCGGTTTTTTTTAACTGGTTGGGGAAAAATAGGGTGGTCTGGTATTGAAAATTTGGCTTTTCCATGATAAGAATGCAAAGTTCTTTGGTGCTGCATTATCAACAGAAATCTTTGTTGGAGCATCTTCCAGCAGCATCTTTATTATAAAAACCAAGTTTTGGCATTCATTCCTAATACCATCACAATGACCTTCAGTTTTGTGTGTGTGTGTGTGTGTGTGTGTGTGTGTGAATACTGAGGGTGATTGATCTCCATAAGACTCGATTAGCAGAGACTTTGTTACAGTATTTTCCTGTTAATTAATAACTCAAGCTTGTTTGCAATATCTTGCTTACCTGTTCACAGTACATTGTCTATTGCACCATTTGGAGATAAACATTATATATATATATAAGGTCTAATTTGTATATATATATATATATATATATATATATACATTTTTCAAAGGTCTTCATACCAAAGAGATTACAGTGAATTTCAGTAAATGTGAATGTTCAACATTTTTCAGATTTTTCAGGTTCCATAAGCTTTCCTTTTAAGAAAACCACAAAAGCTTTGCATATTCCATAGTTGTGCACAGTTCTCTGCAGGTTCTAAGATCGTTTATTCCTCTACTTTTTCAGAAGAACACAGAAAAAAGAACGGCAGTCTCTGAAGTATCAGTATGAGAATAATTAATTCTTATTTGTGTTTGTGGTTAGTAACTTTAGTATTTAAACTGAATTCTAAATAGTGGTTACATGTGAAAACTGTGGGCTTTAGTGAATTCTTGGGCAGTTTTGTTTGTTTGTTTTTTTTTTTTTGTGAAAAAAATCTTGTATTTTGATGCCTGTGTCAATTAAAAGAATATTTTAGCCATTGTTGCTGTCTTCCCACTACCCTTACAATTTCAGACCGAGAAACATTGTGACGATGTTGGGTATGCCAATGCTGCGTCATAGCTATTGTAACATCCATTTTAACACTGTACATAGTTGTCTTTGTGAAAAGTGAAAATTTGAATGGTTTTTCTCTTTACTCATAACCATATGGATATAATATAGTAATTTGTTTGTAATACATATCAAAAGTTATACCACTTGTTTGTATGATTGATTTGTTTTTTTTTTAAATAATTGTTTTATAACCTTTTTTTTTTGTTGTTGGTAGCTCCAAGGTAAAACTGTTGTACTTTTTGTATTTATTCATTTTTTTTCTTTTTAAATAATAAATCATTGTTAAATATTGTCTCCTTACTTTATTAACTAATCTAAAGCAACTAGTGGTGATATTCTACTGATGAAGAGCATAACCATGATTCGTTATAAACTGACTACAGCTGATTACAGAAACCCTTCGTTTTACGGAGATGAAAACAAATTTGAAATGGAACTGGAATACAGCTACAAACAGCAGCCTGTAGTTTAGTTAAGTAGCTCCACAATCGTGATGCCCAGTAGAATTGTATGGGGTAAATATGAAGAACAACTAGTTTAAGCATCAGTCAGGATCTGATTATGGCTGATCGCTGGTGTTTCGATAAAACCAGTCTTTAGGCTTCAAATCACAACCAGTTCCCAGCATTTATAAAGACAGAAAGTAGTGGATAAGTTTTGCATTTCTCATTACCCTTTGTACTAACCAAACTAATCTCTCTCTGTCACAACCCAGTCAGGTTTTAACTCTGAGAGGGGCCCCCCTTTTCTAGAGTGCAGTTTCTGTTTCAGATTGCGAGAAGTCTTGAGTTGATTTTGAATCTTTGACTTGATAAGTGCTTAATGGAGATTTTAACCAGTGCATTTGCCCACTGCCTTGCCAGAGTGGAAATTAGCAGAACTCGGATATCCTATTAACAGGTAGGAAGGTTTAAATATGTCAAGAAAGCAACATCTTTCTAACTATAAACACCCATGTCTTTCCTGCCTGTTTTTCTTGGATTTATTTAAAATTCTCTGTCTCACTGGACAGATTTGCCTTTACTTTAATAACTCTTGCATAGATTTGAAAGTCCTTGGTTTTTTTCCATAGCATTTACATCACAGTTATATTATTTGTCACAGTTTACCTTAAAATTATAAATAGCCTGTCTAAGAAAAGCAAATATTTTTAAGTTAATTCCAGATTTAAAAACTTATCTGTTTTAATAAATATTTATAGTTTTATGAATTTTTACACGTGCACTCTAAAAATTTTATTTACTATTATTAATTATTTTTTCCACTGTAAGTACGAAAAAAATGTTTTTGTTTTTTTTTTTGCTCGATTACTTCCCTTACATTTTAAAGCAGTGACGTGAACAAACCACACTCATCTAACCGAACTATTAATCAAGGGAGGTAACCATTCAATATGTTAGGTCTCTCTAAAACTGATTTTCGCGTATCTTTAGCAGAGAAACTGCAATTCCCTGCTGAATTATAAACCATCTTCGAGCTGACGCGCAACCATATATCAGATCTGGAGTTTCTTGCTGAATTGGTTGAGACTTTGTTTCTACTCATGAAACTAAAAAAAATTGTTTTGTCCAAAGGCCTCAGCGGGTCTGGCAACCGGACGTGTTACGTTGCCGTGGGTAACAGTAGTAATAACGTCACATCATCCATCTATCTCTCATCCTTTTACTATACTAAGAGTATTGCCATCAAAACAGCTGTTTCATTTTCTGTGCGAATAATGTAGGTGTGCAGACAGAAAGTAGAATGATCTCGACAGCTTTAAATTAGTTAATTAGTTTTTTTTTTAAGGTGGGTGGCTTGCAGAAGATCCCGGGATCCTTTTCTGAAAATTGGGGGGGGGAGTGAAACATTGACATTGAACCTAAGCGGCCTCCGACTTCTTCGGGCAAAGGACCTACTAGATCTCTTCTGATAACGGGCTGGTGCCGAAGAAGGCGAGAAACCGCATCGCTGGACACACATCGAACAGAAAACGCTTCAGTTAAGGAAAAAAAAACAGGTAAATTATCCACTTTGAAAACGAAACACCTGGATAACGTACAGTAAACTTTCGCGACGCACCCGTGAAAGCTGCCGGGTACCGGTCTGTCTCCCCCCAACCACCATCTCTACGTTGCAAAGAGCGGTGTGAGCCGAGACGCCATCTTTAAAAATGTTGCCCTCTTTGGGCGGAAGCTATAGGTTTTTTTCGTATAATATCTGCATATTTTTATGCATTTATTTTATTCTAACTTATTTAATTGTTTGTGTTTTAGATCTGATGTCTTCCTTCACTCTAACTACCATCAGAAAAACTTTTAGAAAGAAAAGACCGCTTCTCGGCTTTTGATTTATGACGTTGACGTAGGCGTGACGGTAGCTAGTTTCCAAACACTAAAGAGCGGTGCAGTCCATCAGGGCTGATTAGCATTGTCCCTGCAGATGGTTAATTCCAAAGTAGATCGCCACATTTACTCCACTTTATCGTCGAATTTCGACGCCTTTGATATTAGCAGACAACTTAACTCTTTATATGGAACACCTGACAGATGGGGAAATAAAACACTCATGGTCACCTAAAGCAATTATTAGAGTAATCCATGTAGCACTGGGACGTGGGCGCAGAAGAAGAGTCACCAAAAATATCAAGGTCGACAGCAGTGCATCATTTATCGGAATTTACTCTTCCGGTGACCAGTGACAAGTTAAAAAGATGTATCCTACATAAAATTAAGGTATTGACAAGAAATATTTTAGTAAACTCAAGCCTCTGAACCATTGCACAGAATGCCTGGATTATTCGGACAGCGACGTAGCGCAGCATGTAGCACGCTCTTTTGTCGCGGTGTCTGACTACTTCATTTATAGAGGCAGATAAAACGCAGTCTTGCACATTCACTTATGTTCAAATTGTTCCTGCCAATTTTCAAGCATCACCTGTGTTTCTTACATTATAACCAAGTGCTTTGTTTTTAAGGTTTTTGAGTATGTGTGAGCTAATTACATATCTTTGTTGTTATGCTGAAGCGTACACACATGTACAATACATGCACACTTATAAGCAGCATTTGAGAGCACACACATAACACAAATGTATACAAACATACAAGAACACACTAGCAATGGAGAATTAAAAAAATTCTAGATGCTATATATATATTAATACATATTGGTAAGGCTGCTAAATACATCCACACTACAAATACAAGTAACGGAAACAAACTAAAAATAATTTATTTGCATAACAAAAAGAATATGCAAATTATAATACATTAAGCATATAGACATTTTCAAAAGTGGCCGCCAAGGAAATTCCGAATTTCTCCTTATGTTTTTTTTTTTTTTTTCCGTTTTCACCTGGGCTATAATTAAGTAAACTCTTTCTATTCCTGTATTTATCAATCATTTAAAAAAAAAGAGAGAGAGAGAGATTTAGCTACACGCGAGAACTGTTACCAGAATTTTGCTTCCTTGTTTAGTAATAAACTTTAAAATGAATTTTACGCTGCAAGGGACGTAACCCTGGTTTTCTTATTAGAGGGAATGGCATCACTGTCATGGAGTGCGACGATTTCAATGTTGACAAAGAATGGAAACTGTAAAAAAAAAAACCGCGTGTAATTCAATACCTGCAGATAAATTCGGTTAATTGACGATTTTTTTTTTTTTAAATACCAAAAAAAAAAAACAAACCTCTTTTTAGAATCTCGCTTGAAGTTTGAATCCGAGCAACGCCCAATTCTCCACCATTTAATAAAGCAAAGTCTGGAAACACGGCACTGGGATTCTGCCTGAAGAGGTGCCGGGGTCCTGCGATCGATTTGAAACACGTAAAACCGCTGATCCGATTTCCGCCTTTGCAATTTGAACTTGTTCATGCGGCCCTAACCGGGTAATAAATATCCGAGCTCGATGCCGAATGACAGGACGTTTATTTGGCGCCAGATCGATAGCAGCGCAGGAAACCGTGATGGGAAAAACTACGGATTCGCTCTGTTTTTTTTTTTTTTTTTTTGGAACAATAGCTCTGATAACTATAGGCCTTGACCGAGCAGTTCCTCCCATCCAGAAGCGACAGTAGACCACTGACGCGATCGTCGCATTTCTTTCCTTCTTTTGACAACAAATCTGGAAGAGAAACTCACTCGGGGGGGGATTGAGAGAGAGAGATATGACGTCAGTACAGAGAGAGATTGCGTCAGTACACAGAGAGAGATATGACGTCAGTACAGAGAGAAGGGGGAGCGAGAGCGAGATATGACGTCAGTACAGAGAGAGATTACGTCAGTACACACACAGAGAAAGATATGACGTCAGTACAGAGAGAAGGGGGAAGCAAGAGAGAGAGCGAGATATGACGTCAGTACACACACAGATATGACGTAAGTACAAAGAGAAGAGGGAGCGAGAGCGAGATATGACGTCAGTACACACACAGATATGACGTAAGTACAAAGAGAACAGGGAGCGAGAGAGATATGACGTCAGTACAGAAGGAGATTACGTCAGTACACACACAGAGAAAGATATGACGTCAGTACAGAGAGAAGAGGGAGCGAGAGCGAGATATGACGTCAGTACACACACAGATATGACGTCAGTACAAAGAGAAGAGGGAGAGAGAGATATGACGTCAGTACAGAGAGAGATTACGTCAGTACACACACACAAAGATATGACGTCAGTACAGAGAGAAGGGGGAAGCAAGAGAGAGAGAGAGTAATTTTGTAGCCATCGAGAAAAGAAGTTTGTCTGACTGCGGTGTTGGACATGGCGTTGCTGCAAGGCAGTTCGGATCCCGTGCTAGACGGGCGAGATGTCGGGCAAGTGAGTTGACCTGCCAGAGACAGCTTTCATAAAAAGACCAAGAAATATTCCTTAGGCTTTCGAAACATAAGAATCTCCATATTGTTAATGAATAAATATTTTAGAAGCTACATTCTTTTTAAAGGAACATTGCGTTTTTTTTAAGGCGATTTATTTTTCTATAAAAAATTCTACGGCATCGGGTGATTTAAAAAGCTGTTTTGGTTGGTAGTCTTTTGAATCGTGCTACCTCGGAGATGACAAAAAAGATGAGGCGGCGCATTAACATTATCAAGAATTCCTGCCAAGATACATCGTCAGCAGCAAGGCAATGCGTGTTCCTCCATCAGTTTCTTGTCGTATTTAGCCGAATGCCTTTACAGGCAGCTTATTTGATTTTGTTATTCCTTTCGCTTCAGTCATTTATCTGTAGAGGCAATGAACGAATCCGAACACAAAATGTCATCAGTATCTATCATCTCCAGTACTGACCCCGATATATCATTTTTAGTTTATTCCGGCCGAAATAATCTGTCAGCATCAAAAATCGTTCTTTTATAAAAGTCTGCCGATTTCTAACGTACATACGTAAACACAATTTAAAAAAAAAAAAAAATACACGACAATATGTTGAATATTCATTGTCCGTTTATATTCGAGTGACGGAGGAATCGTTTCGGTTCCTGTAAATCTTCGCCGAGCCGGGCTCCGGGACTTCCAGCCAACCAGCCTCTTCACATGGCGCTCAGCGTGCAGTGATCTTTACTCTCGCATCGGAAATCTCCAGTAAAGTGAAAGATGGAGAAAAAATTAATAATGGAAAAAGCAAGAAAACATATATTCAGGAAAGTTTGATTATTCTAAAAAAAAAAACATGATTTTCTATGTAGAGTTGCTAATCAGTTAACAATTAAGCAGCCGAACATTATTTTAATGGAACACTGACGCTCTCGTCGTTCTTCGATGGATACTCGTATATCGGCCTATGTGCGATGTCCCGTAAATATCTGCGGAAAATATTCTTGTTTCTTATTCAAAATTCAGAACTTAAAAGAAAAGTTACTGGTACCAACTAAGTACACACAGAGACACACACACACAGAGAAACACACACACACACATATACACATAGATACACACACACACACACACCACACACACACACACACACACACACACCACACACACACACACACAGCTATACACACATACACACACACAGCTATACACACAGAGATACACACAAAAAGACACACAGAGATACACACACAAAGACACACACAGAGATACACACACACAGAGCTATACACACAGAGATACACACACAAAGACACACAAACACACACAGATACACACAGAGATACACACACAAAGACACAGAGATACACAGCGATACACACACAAAGACAACACACACACAGAGCTATACACACAGAGATACACACACAAAGACACACAAACACACACAGATACACACACAGAGCTATACACACAGATACACACAGAGATACACACACAAAGACACAGAGGTACACAGCGATACACACACAAAGACAACACACACAGAGCTATACACACAGAGATACACACAAAAAGACACACACAGAGAGATACACACACAGAGCTACACACACAAAGACACACAGTGATACGCACACAAAGACACAGAGATACACAGCGATACACACACAAAGACAACACACACACACAGAGCTATACACACAGAGATACACACACAAAGACACACAAACACACACAGATACACACACAGAGCTATACACACAGATACACACAGAGATACACACACACAAAGAAACAGAGATACACAGCGATACACACACAAAGACAACACACACACACAGAGCTATACACACAAAAAGACACACACAGAGAGATACACACACAGAGCTACACACACAAAGACACACAGTGATACGCACACAGAGAGATACACACACACACACACACATGATTTAGAATTTTCTCTTTACGTTAAGTCGCTGAGATGCCTGCAGTTAGTACTTATATCCCTACCCACTCAGGTCGTAACTGATTGGATAAACGTAGTTCGATATAATGACCTCTAGTTAATGAGGAAAACTACTATTCGAAGAAACCTGTGATTTCATTGCCAGCCAACGCTCCCTCTACTCTTGTTCGCCAGTTGTACGAGTATCACTCCACAGGTGGCGGCACAGTAGGTATTGCAAATGGCGTCTACCACGAATAGCATGTTTAAAGATGTGCTGGAGCTCCTCACAAAACAGGGATTTAGGGTTACAACATTTTAGGGGCCTCTGCAGAATGCGTCTGCTTGTATCTGGAAACAGTTGTACAAATTTGAAATGGCAGACTGTGGAAACAGTGGCAGGGAAGACCGGTCGGTTCAGCCAGCCTGGAAAGTGCTGCGCCATCTAACGAGAAAAATCGCGTGGATTAACTGATTCGAACGCTCAGTTTCTCTCATATTTGTTCCGGTATTTCCATGAAATGGTGTATATTTTATGGGGATAAATAGCGGGTGAGTGTGAACATATATTAATGTGAGTAGTTGGAAGCTCACTATTTTTCAGGATGAACAGTCGTGATTCAGTCAGGCGAGTTTACTCAGCATTCGATCGCTGTATGCATCCGCACTTCCGGTATCACGCACACGCACGAACAACTCCCTCCAGCCTTCAATATCCTCGCAGACACCATGACTTTCGTGTAACTAATAACCTTGTTTACTTTTGTTTATGACATCAGAAAGTCAAGCCGAACATCTGCCCGAGTAAAGTGCCGGAGCATTCCTCCAGACCAGATGTCAGTCAGCCTCCCGCCCCCACACTCAATCGTCTGTAGTTTAAAACTACCCTGGTTTTCCACTTGGCTCTGTTAGAACACGGATGGGGTAAGCGACCTCGCCGGGTAGATTCCCTAAGCTAGAGAGCTCTTGGTGGGATAACAGACACAGGTGGCGGAATGTAAACAGAAAGCTTGATTTCTCGACCATGAAAGCGGTTTCAAATGCGACGACCAGGTCAAGGTCGACTACGGGTCACACTCACAACCTACCCTCACCAGACGATCGCTAGGCGTCACTTGAAGAGCAGAACCTCGGCACCCAGCGAACTTGTTTCCGATCTATCTGCGCCCCAAAGAGAGGCTGGCATACCCACGCGCCATCTCTCCCGTTGATCCGTTGCCGTAAACAGGAGAACAATGGCGGTCAGGCACCACGCGACTGGCGATGTGTCTCCTTTACTGATTGAGTCGAGATGTAGTCTTCAATGCGACTCACGGTGCGCACGCATCTAAAGGGAAGGCGGGAGCTCAACCAGCCCCTCACAACGTGGAAAATAGATTGTTACCACTGTGGAGGCGTAATGATCTGGGAAGGAATTCTATTGGATGAGCGTGCAGACCTGCACGTGTTTCAGGAAGCTGCTCTAGCTGCGAATGAAGTACACGGACGAGATGCTGAAACCCTATGTCAGCCCACACGCCAATGCAATTAGAGATACGCGCGCGCAGAGCACCTGCAATAAATCAATATCGTCAAGACAAAACCTTTACCTGTGTAATATTTTCAACATGTTTCTTCTGAGCTAAATCTCATTAGGAATATTTGAGATGCTACACGAAGGTGCTTTGTCTCTCTCAAATCCCTCCCAAGATGTGCCTGCAGGTCGGATAAGACGAAGGACTTTATTGCCCTTTGCTCTTGTTAATAGGGTTATAAGCGACGAGCAAAGTGGCTTTGGGTCTCTCTCTCAAATCCCTCCCAAGATGTGCCTGCAGGTCGGATAAAACGAAGGACTTTATTGCCCTTTGCTCTTGTTGATAGGTTATAAGCGACGAGCAAAGTGTCTTTGGGTCTCTCTCTCAAATCCCTCCCAAGATGTGCCTGCAGGTCGGATAAGACGAAGGACTTTATTGCCCTTTGCTCTTGTTGATAGGGTTATAAGCGACGAGCAAAGTGGCTTTGGGTCTCTCTCTCAAATCCCTCCCAAGATGTGCCTGCAGGTCGGATAAGACGAAGGACTTTATTGCCCTTTGCTCTTGTTGATAGGGTTATAAGCGACGAGCAAAGTGGCTTTGGGTCTCTCTCTCAAATCCCTCCCAAGATGTGCCTGCAGGTCGGATAAGACGAAGGACTTTATTGTCCTTTGCTCTTGTTGATAGGGTTATAAGTGACGAGCAAAGTGGCTTTGGGTCATGTACTTCCGTCAGGGGAACACCCTTTATTTACTACCTCTAATTGATTTTTGCTATGCATTCTTTATGTTAGAGTTACTTTTTGTTCCCTAATCTGATCCTTCTTGTTTCCATTTACAACACGTAAAAATTACTCGTAATATACATACGGATAACAGCTGTGTTACACGGGAAGAAGTTTTGAGTTGAACATTTAGTGAATGAAACTAAGTTTTGGAAATATACTTTTTTGTTCATTGCTTAACTTGTGGAAAGTAGGGTATATACGTATGTTCTATACGTTCCGTGATGGGTTCACTGACAGTTACAGGAGCGATAAGGGTGCAATAGGCAGTACGTTTATTTAGCTGTGTATAATAATTAATTTTTTGTTAATTATTGGTTTCCACAATTTCACGACACTTTCAAGACGGCGTCACGCCGAGGTGCCCCCATTCTCGATTTTATGGCCGTGTTGATTGGCTTGCTAGCTATATAATATATTGTACTTATGACGTTTATTGATTACTTACCTCTTAAATCTTTTCCAGAAGCAGCTCTGATATTAATTGATGCCATGGGGATTTCTCCTTGTTATGAGATTCCCCCCTCCACCCACCCACCGTTGCCCAATCACTGTTCTTTTCATAACGCCGGCTACCGATTTTATCATAATTTTTTTGGCCGTCAACCTAAGCGCCATCTGTGATCTCGTTAAGAACGGCCTCGTCAGACTCGGCGGTTCGTTCTGTTGCGGATCAGAACCGGTGCGCCGTCGTTTATCGCCCGGAGAAGCCGGAATTTACGACAAGCCAAACGCTCGCTATCGTCCATCGGTGTCCATCCGCGACAGGTTTTACGAGATCCCGCTGTCACGTCACTTCAGCCCTGTCCGTTCGAGCGCAAGCCACTTCAGCCGTGAGACGGTGGACCCCCTGACCAGACGCAGTTTATCACGAAAACTGTTTCTGACAACCGGGATGATAAAATAGACAGCTAAAAAACGTCTGAACAAAGACAAGTTTGCCTCGTAACGTTTCCTCAGAGCAACAACCTTCCCCGAAAAGACACTTAATCATTTTAATCTCAAGGCATTTTCTTCCCCGCCCCGCCCCCCTCCCTAACCCACCTCCATTCTGGTACGGCGGCCAGAATAGTCTTGAACGATATCTCTCTCTCTTTTAGGGGAAACGTGAACTTTCGGTTGTAGTGGCGCAGTTGGGGTTAAATTCCTCTCGTTTGCTGTATAAAACCCGATAGGTTTCCACTCGTTCCTGTCTGCTTAGGACAATGGAAGAATTCTGAAAGGGGGTCTACGCCTCGTTGTTCAACATTTGAAAACCTTAATCCAAAAGAACCGCATCTCGGCTACTCTTTCATTCACCACTCACCAAAGGTTACCGGCTTCATCATCTTCTAAAGGCTTTCCTATGCAATCTATATTTTCTCCATTTATGGAAGAAGCGGAGCACAAGTAGCCAAGAAGAGCAAGAGCAGTTATCGGTTCTTTTACTGCACAGGTCGCAACGCCGAGGCGACGCGATGACTACGGTTAGTGTGGCTCTGCTCGGCTCGAGTCGCCGGAGTTAAAGGGGAAGAGAAATCTCGTTCGGCTTGTACAGAGAACGACCATGGTGGCTAATCAAGCAGCAGCCAGCTCCGTTAATTGTTTTTCCTTTTAGCAGAAGCCCGTGAGCTCTTAGAGGGTATAGAATATAAGAACCGTTCTGGGTATTTTCGGCTTATACTCTGATTGGTAGATGATTGCCCACCAAAAACGAATCAGCCCATCTCGACAATCAGATCTAGTGCCACGCGGGACTTCGATTAATACATATGCGTGTATATTGTTTTTAAATTAGATATCTGGCATCCATTCTGGGCCTTTAAGACATTTCCGTTTAATCGCTTGCTTAATACAGGTTAATCTGTTGTTGTTTTCTTTAAGCCCCAGGGGAAAAACAGGCACAGTCCCCGCTTTCTTTCCATCAGCACTCAGTATTATAGATAACGGACCCCTGAGCTGCACTTACTGAATTTCGTTAATACAGCGGCCGTTTAAAAAACCCGAGCTCAAACCAGCGCCGGGCGCTCGCCTAAGTAACCTTAAAGTGTTTTTTTCTTGTTCCTGACAAGCTAAAAGAGAAAAAAATCAGATTTTCGGCTCTCTTCTATTATTAGTCATCAGCTAACGATACGACGACAAAAGCTTTAATCAGTTATTTGTACTAAGTGAACAAAGACAATCAGAGTTGCGTCCCCTCGAACACAAGTGATAATTAAATACATTACGAGAGAGGTATCAGTGAGATCCTTCCGGCCAACAGTTATAGCCGGGCGCTTACATCACCTAAATATACTGCGCTGGCTATCAATTAAGCGCTCCCCTCCCTGTCTAAGCTGATCAGAATGGCGCCCTTCAGTTATAGCGACATCTAGGATGCACTGCGAGAACTAACAATCGGTTATTTCTGGCCAGCGAGAAAAACGACAGTCAGTCAGGGTCGCGCTCTTTTGATCACACAGCCAGAGCGCGATACCTGTCAGTTAATTCAGCAGGGGGGGGGGGAAATCAAGGTTGCACCCACAGGTGGTCGGTCATCTAAATACACCGAGACAATATCGCCATTCAGAAACAAAGAAGATCGGAGACGCGCCTCTTCCGTTATCGGCCATTACTCGAATCTCCTCTCTAAAATGTAGCGAGATTAGGGCTGACTCCATCGATGGAAGGGTTGTAGCCGCAAAGTTTCTTTGTGCTCGACTTTCAAGATCTTCCGCCGCCTGTGGCCGGGTTGCGGGCGCAGATGCGGACAGTCCCCGGCAACCCAGTCTCTGTCGTCGTCTGGCCCCCAGGTACCTACGGCTGGGGAAAGGAAACCGTTTTTCCTGAGACCGAGGCGCTCGCCAGTATAGAACGGCCCAATCCGCCGTAAGCAGCCCCAGGGAGGTCGGCTTGGCAGCAGGGAGAAGGCGACCGCACACAGCACTCTCAACATTGGCAAAGAAACCGATGGCGAGTTTACTCACTACGACTTACCTCCCCTGTCGTCGTAGACCCCGCCGGCCGACGTATCGGTCTTCCGGCGAACGCCTGTGTTTTTCTTTAACATGGCGACTTATTTCCATTTTTCTCATCTTTCACAGAGGACAAAAACCCTAAAGCTCTTCCATTGAATTTTATAGAGGACTTTATTGGAAGTCTTTGTAGAGGCCGTGGATAGAAATTCAAACTGGATTTCGCGTCACCGTTTGCGGCGGCAGAAATCAAAGTTCGTATCCGGGGTGTCTGCTGACCCCTTCGCCGAAAACAGCCGGAGACGGGCGAAGCCTGTCGAAGTTTCCGCCGCCGACTAATTTCTAGCAGACTGGGTTAGAAATCTCATCGCAGGCAGATTGACTTTCTTGCCGGATTCCGGCGGGAAGCGGCGGCCTCTCTCTCTCCGTTTGTTTTGTTATTTTTATAAAAAAATTAAGTACGTTTTTTTTAAAATCTTTTTCCTTCCTTCTTTTTTGTTTTCTGATTTCATTTGAAACTCGGTCGGCTCTGTTCTGCAAACGATGTTCGTCGGATCGTTTGTGTTATCAGTCAGAATCATTCATGATCACGACTTCACGGTCGACCCCTTTTCCTCTCTTTTACTCTTTTATTCTTCTTTGAAACTGAAGCGTTTGCAAAGAGAGAGAAATGACGTCAGTAGAGAGAGATGATGTGAGTAGAGAGATTACGTCAGTAGAGGGAGAGAGATGACGTTAGTAGAGAGATGACGTCAGTAAAGAGATGACGTTAGTAGAGAGATTACATCAGTAGAGAGAGAGATGAAGTCAGTAGAAAGAGATGACATGAGTAGAGAGATTACGTTAGTAGAGGGAGAGAGATGACGTTAGTAGAAAGAGATGGAGAGAGATGACGTCAGTAAAGAGATGACGTTAGTAGAGAGAGATGACGTTAGTAGAGACTAATGACGTCAGTAGAGAGAGATGACGTGAGTAGAGAGAGATGATGTCAGTAGAGATGAAGTCAGTAGAAAGAGATGACGATAGAAGAGTAATTACGTCAGTAGAGAGATGACGTGAGTAGAGGGAGAGAGATGACGTCAGTAAAGAGATGACGTTAGTAGAGCAGTAAAGAGATGACGTCAGTAAAGAGATGACGTTAGTAGAGAGAGATGACGTTAGTAGAGACTAATGACGTCAGTAGAGAGAGATGACGTGAGTAGAGAGAGATGACGTGAGTAGAGAGATGATGTCAGTAGAGATGAAGTCAGTAGAGAGAGATGACGTGAGTAGAGGGAGAGAGATGACGTTAGTAGAAAGTGATGTCGTCAGTAGAGATGAAGACTGTAGAGAGAGATGACGTCAGTAAAGAGATGACGGTAATAGAGAGAGATGACATTAGTAGAGAGTAATGACGTCAGTAGAGTGATGGAGAGAGATTACGTGAGTAGAGTAAGAGATGGAGCAATGTGTATATAGAGTAGTAAACACGAGGAGCAGAATGGTACTGAAATGAAATCATCGGCGCGGCAAATAATGAATAGGAAGAATCTATAGAGAGAATTTTCTCTAACTCGCAGCTCTGTCGCGTTGCCAAAAGACCAGTTGATGGCGTCTTAACGAAAGCCTTTTTAGAACTGGCAGCAAAAAGAGAAAAAAAGGGGAGCACCGAAAGAAGGCAATAGAAACTTGGATATATATTTTTAAAATTTCTCCAACGTTTGTCTTAATTCTGTCACTGGCGATTTTCCCCCAATCTTTTTTTTTTTTTGCTTTAAAAGATTTGGGAAGCTAAGTGTGTGTATGGCGAAGAATATCCGCTGCCTAGTAAACTTAGGGACTATAAAGTTCACAAAATAACTGCAAAACACACTAATCAATCACTATTGACTTACCACTAGTCAGAGAATATTCAATAATCTGTTACCAATCCCTATAATCGATTTAGCGACAGGTCTAAATGAATTAACTACATGGGCAGCAGTAATCCTTTATAGCAAAGTTTTATTTCGGGATCCTGATGCCTCCCTGCCTATTTTTAAAAGCCGCGATAGTTAGTCCCTCCTAATATAAAACGTGTTGGCCTTTTCCCCTGTATAAGCCGTAATAGTTATTCTTTTCTCCTAATATAAAACGTGTTGGCCTTTCCCCATGTATAAGCCGTAATAGTTATTCTTTTCTTCTAGTATAAAACGTGTTCGCCCTTTCCCCTGTATAAGCCGTAATAGTTATTCTTTTCTTCTAGTATAAAACGTGTTGGCCTTTTCCCCTGTATAAGCCGTAATAGTTATACTTTTCTTCTAGTATAAAACGTGTTGGCCTTTTGTTTTCCTGTACAAGCTGCAATAGTTGTACTCTCTTAGTATAAACCTTGAGAAATCGTTGTTATATTTTTTTAATACCCCAAATTGTTGTTGTCTCTTTATAAAATAAACTTCATATATTTGCTTTTCCTGTTTTAACGTTACGTAAACTTATCTACTGCTTGCATACAGGAAAGCAAAAACATTAGCTTTTCGAAAATCGTTGTGGTTTTGAAAAATTAGATTTCTTGCTACTGTTTCCTGCTTCCGAGACTTTAATGACAGGAAACTTCTTTTCCTTTCCCTGTGGGCGTCCTGTGACGTATGTATAGAATAGATCGTTGGAATGACTACCATAAATACAGAACGAATTATACCGTAAATTAATTGTTTTGTTTTTTACCAATCATAGAAAAGTTAACAGATAAGTGATAACACCATCAATATACAGAATCAATCTGTATATTTTTTATAAGAACTATTAACAGGAAAAAATGAAAATAAAACGAGAATTTCTGATTGAAAACAAAATTTTTAATTTGTCGTCGTCTATCTTAACAGCAGCCTCTTGGTGAGAGTGAACATCGTATAGACATAGATGGCTGCAAGGGTGGGATGTTGGTTGGATGGCTTCCACGTGGTAGGCAGTGACCAGGAATCCACGTTTCTGGACTGTCAGTTTATGGTAACCATTTAGAGGAGGAGAAAGAAACCAGTGAAATGGGGTGGGAACAGTCCAGGCGATAAAAGGGTCGTTCAGACAGCAGTCACGGGTCAGGATGCAAAGATTTAACGCCTCATTTTAACTGGGGTATAAATGAAAAAAAAAAAAAAAACGGGTGATATGACAAAAAGGGGGCTTCAACATCTGTTTTATATACAATAACAGGATTCGATTTTTGCGCCGGTAATGCGATGACCGAGCGATGCGAAAGGTAGAATGCGGGTAAACGCACCGCTTCACCTAGCGGCGAGAAAACGAAACCGCAAATGTAAAGAACATTGGAGATGCTTCGTTGCGGAACCAGTAACGCGTCCGTCCTCTTGACGCTTCTTTCATCCGCGGCTGTACTCCTCCTACCCATGCGCCGAGTTCTTTATATGTAGAGCAGATAAGAAAAGGCTGGAAAGTGTAACGTGAAACTGATAACGAAAAGCGCTCTCATCTTTTACATATCATACAATCGACACGCGTCTGTGGAAAGGGCTGTACGGCGAGAGACAGCATGTGGAGGCTTCTGTCTCCCTCCCACCGACAACTGAGAGCGCGACGTCCTCCCTTAACCTCGGCTACTTCCTCCGGCCACTCTAACTTGATGGTGAGAGTGATGATGATGATGATGATGATGATGATGATGATGATTCGTGGCTGCCCGGCCCCGCATGTAGCATAACCACTAGTTTACTCACGTACGTCTTCCCGATCCACCCCCACCAATTCTTTCTTTCTGTTGATGTTAAAAATCTCTTTACGGGTTTTAAAATCGCTTTCATGGCCCGGAATCAAATTCCCTTTGTTCTGTTTCTATTTCCGGATGACTCTGCCTTTGATTTAAATCGATCCGGAGTTGTAATTTCCGTGAGCTTCCGGTTCAGGCGAGTCACCTAATGAAATTACTCCACTCTAAACTAAAACAACAACAACAACAACCAGACAAGACCAGACCAGACCAGACCAGAAGCAGGTTTCTCCCAAACCTGAAAACCAGCGATGCGTGACTCGTTCAAGGGTTAATCGGAAATTGCTTTAAAATGCAATTCTGAAAAGATACTTGGGAGTGAAAGCAGACGACAAAACGTAGAAACGCCAGAAAGACAATAAATTAAAGAGGAACCGTCGTCCGATTTCCCTGTTAACTTGTTTTGAGATCAGTGCTTAGGGTTATTAACCGGGAACGCCACCTAGTAGTTTATAGGTCAGGTGCAATGCGCACGCATTTCTACCTCACACAACGCCATCTGCTGTTAAGACGTATAGACAGATTTTAAAAAAGAGAGAGAAAGAAGAGTGATGACGAGCACGGAGAAAGAACTTCAACAGAAACCTATATAGAACTAATGGCACCGGCTTTTACATCGCAGGAGCGCGCCGTAAATTTTTGTTTTTATCGAATAACATAATGAAAGAGACAAAAGATAAGCGAACAGGAGACTGGACGTCTTGTACTTTTTAAACCACATGCATCATACAACTGCCCTGGAGCGATCTTTGGAAAGAATCCAGACTTTTCAGGTAGAGGACAATGAATTGCTGTAGAAAAATACCACAACCACCCCTGAAAGTTTGGCTTAACACATTCACTAAAGTTCCTGGAAGCTGTTACCGGTTCTTGGATACTGGTAATGACACTGATATTGTTTATCTTGATTTTAGTAAAGCGGTTGTACAGCAACCGGTCGATAACCATGAGCTTTAGTATCGGAGGACAGCCTTTACTGTATAACGGGGTTAGAATTATATACTTAACACAGTTTATAGGGTCGCTCTAGATGAGCGATTTATAATTTATCTTAGAGTTGTAATAGCGATGATGCAGACTGGTTGTGCAGAATGGCCACCTATAGGGCACAAGTCCCTCATTGTCTAAGTGTAAATGCCATAACGTCTGTCAAATTCACAATAATTACTGGGTATGGTAGATTTCGGTGCAACTGCATCAGTTAGCAACGAAACTGATTTAGGGGGTAATGATAAATAAGTTAAAATTTACAAAAACAAATCTGACAGCACGTGATTAAAGGCTATCTGGGATTGAGGTGTGATAAATCGCACTATACATAGTAAGATCACAATCGTTATATAAATCATTGCTGGTAGACAGACTTCTTTCTTGTAGTAAAGAACGCATTCAGTTATATATTTGAAAAAAATTTTAAAAAAAAACTGTTTGCAATAGGCATACATTATAGACAATTACAGGGCACATCTAGAATTTCGAAGATCTAGATTGGACATTAGAAAATGGTACTCCAGTAGCAGAGCTTGGAATCGTTACCAAGTCGGATGATAAAAACTGGCGGCGTCATTGCCTTTAAAAGTGATCGGACGATCGTTTATATATATATATATATATATATATATAAACCGTGTAAGGCGATCAACGCTACGATATGGATGACGTAAGGTTGTTTTTCTTTGGCACTATCAAGTTACCTCCCCTGATTGCTTCGTCCCCTGTAGCAATTAGCTAGCAGCCTTTCCAGTTAGTATTGGAAAACATTTAAAACGATTCATAGAGCTTCTTCTTCCTTTAAAAAAAAAAACCTCTGCCGTATTTGTTAGAACAAGCAGCCTAGTTTAATTGCCACACATCCGCTTGGGGGCGCGTCCATCGGCTCCATAATTGACTGACGTGCGGCACTCTGGTTTTGCGTCAGACATTTGCAATGTAACGTCTTCGCAGGAATCAGTGGATTTTACATCTCTCAGACGACTAAAACGACGTAAGTCCTAGTAAAATCTTTCGGCATCCTAAACCCCTATCAGTCATTTTGCGCATGCCTGCCAATGGTGCACAGGGGAAAGACTGCTGTAAAACAATCCGCCTACAAATTTCCCATGGGGGGGACATTTCCTGAAAAAAACTATTCCGCCTAAAATACAGACAAGTTTAAAGAGAGAGCCAGACCCACGCACCAACCAGGTTAGAGGTAATCACTTGTAAATTCGACTTATCACGCACCTTAATCTAGTACCGTTTAGTGTAAAACGACGGCACCTCGAAGACTTCCCACCCTGTTTAGGGGCGTCAAATTGTAATTCACGGTAACTTCAAAGTCCTAATAATATTCCAGGAGTTTCGAGGAGAGTTTCTAGAGGAATACCGCTGCTAATACGACCCCTTTAAAACAAACAGTGATGCCCACTAGTTTACGGTGAACGTGACTACTATAAAACAAATGTTGGTACTTTAAATTCTAAAATAAAAACGATCTGTTTCGCCCTTTTCTGTACTTTGAGATATAGTCCAAGGCCCTATATCGTCTTGACAACGATATGGAGATCTCGTTATACCACACCACGTAGAAACGTTTAATAAAAATGAATTTGTTTAATTGCGATTTAAACACACACACACACACACACACACACACACACACACAACACACACACACACACACCACACACACACACACACACACACACGACTATGTCATTGACATTTTTACAGTAATTTTTGTATATATCACGCGCTCTTTTGTAAAGTCACAACGTTTATGGTTCCATCTTTGTATATTTTACCTGCATACTGTTCATTTTTGTTTTGTTTAAAAATAATCACTTTACTTCAGCAGCCGCGATCACTCTTTTCAATCTGTTGCATTGTTCAGGTCAGTGCTTTCCAAACATTTTGAAGTCACGGAACCTTTATATTCAAAATTTAACCAGGATGTTACGTTCCAAGATCCAAAACAAATTGTAGTAAAACAAAACTTTATAATTTTTATTTGCATGGTTCATGGTATACAGTTATTTGAAATTTAGAAAAATAATTCTTAGTTTTAAAATGAATGAAAGAAAGAGTTCAGTGGCGTTGGTGTGATTGCTTTCTGTTGCATATAAGTTCCATATCTGAGGAAACTGTTGTTAATTGCAAACGTATATCATCTGCATTCAGCCTGTTTCTATATTTGCTTTTCGTTTTCGTATATAGAGAGAATGATCTGTCGCTGAGATATGTTGTTGGAAAAAAGGCATAAGGTATTTCAAGGCACGATCGGCAATTTCAGGAATTTTTTGAAAACTGAATCCAGAAATTCTTAATTTCCACTTGATGAAACTGTTTTTAACGTGGAATCAGTTGAAATGTCAATAAGTTGCTTCTTCTCTTTTAACGGGTGAGTCAGATGTATTTCCAGATGTCACAAAAGAATTTTGAAACCGATTTAATGTTTCTGGGTGTTGAATCACAGAGTTTCTGGAAGAACACGCCACCTCTTAATACGAAATCTATAAGACTTGGACACTGTTCAGGATTTTCCATGGAAACACACTCACCCCCACAGTTTTAGTTCCAAGAAAATTGAATCCATTTCATTTTGAAATTGAAAATATTGGTGTACCTAGCAATGAAACAATAAGTTCATTTAGATGTGAAAAATATATCCACCAGGTGTGTCTTCTTCTGTATCCAGCATCTTAACTTATGCGCCAATCCGAGCAGATGTCCGAAGAGAAAAGGGTCTTCTTGTCTCTTCCCCTGATTCATACAACCGAACCAGCACTTCCCACGAGATAGACAGCAGTAATGGTTCATGCAGACTTTCCATTTCTTCGCACTAAACACCAGGGAATTGAGTAGCCTCGCTTTCAAAGAAATAAAACTTCCGACCACCTGGTCGAGTGTCTTTAACGTCCTGTGGCGTACGTCGCATCGCAAGTGCACGACGATGAGGGCGGCGATCTTCATGCTTCCCACAAGCGCCTGGAACTCTACCCAACCCTATCCCCAGCTCCACCCAGTGCATGGTACCGGAACACAAACTCGGGGACGTTTCTCAAGTAAGATCGCTAACCCTGCAACGTCACCGATTCCATCCATTCGAAGAAAGAAGCCTGCTGCACTCAGTTTCAAACGTTTTACTATAGTCCTGCTCCATCCGACATACGTTCCTGATGCGCCTCGAGTCTGTGCCATCAGAAGGTGACACTGTTTCCTTGCCAGCCAGATGCTTCGAGCATCACCCGAGCTACCAAATCTTTTACACGTGGTTTTTTTTTAATCAAACTCCACAACCTTCACCTGCTCTTGCCACGCGATGAGTGACGCCATAAGAATCCACAGGAGCATTTCTACATTGTTCTCACACCAAAAATCCACGAAACACTTTATTTTCCTGACAAAGTGCTGCGCATCCTCTCTTCTGTCCTGTAAGAGTGGCCCCCACCCCACGAGCTGAGGGCTCCGTCACCGCAGCAGGTCCGGGGCTATCGTGCAAGCAGTTGAGAGGTTTCATTTACCGACACCCATTTTTTAAAGATGAATTATCATCATTTCACGATGTTCCGTGGTCAGGGTGAGCGCGATCTTGGAGTTTTATTAGGGGTTTTTGAAAATCCTTCAGGAACATTGTAGAAAAACAGAAAATATGTCACGTGAACACTCAGCAGAATCCCTGCAATGTTTCCCGGAACCCAGTCTGAAGGCCCCAATTTGAATTTAAATCACCATTCCAAGCAGCTATGAATTTAGTATCGTCTTGTTGGGAATAACCAACAAAATGCTTTGAATTTAGCTCGCATTATCTCAGTATAAGCCGCACCCTTATGGATTTTAGCCACATGTTTCGAATGTACACGGTATTCCTCGCACCCCGATCCGAACCTTTTTTTAACTTTAAATTGGTCATTTCGATCTATAAACGTATAGAAAGACTGGGATTTCGGAACTAACAGTGAAGAGAGCTCATCTTAACCTCTCGGGGTCACGTTTACCAAGTGATCGGTCACAAACTCAAACCTTTAGAAGTCGAAATTAAAATGTCGGTTATTTAACAAACTATTTTGTTTTTTATTTGCTCTTGGAACAAAAAGAGCCAGCGAAATGAAGCTCTGCGCGTCGGGCCGGAGTGGAATTTGCGTGTCAAACCAGATAGCGAGACTGTTTTATTTGGAAGAGAGAGGGAAAATGAGAAAGAGAGAAACAAAGACATGAAGAGAGATAAACAGACAGAGAAACACAGATAAACAAACAGAAGGAGAAGGACGGAGGCAGACAGACAAATGGACGGAGAGAGACGGAGACAGACAGACAAATGGACGGAGAGACGGAGGCAGACAGACAAATGGACGGAGAGACGGAGGCAGACAGACAATCGGATGGAGAGAGACGGAGGCAGACAGACAATCGGACAGAGAGAGACGGAGGCAGACAGACAATCGGATGGAGAGAGACGGAGGCAGACAGACAAATGGACGGAGAGAGACGGAGGCAGACAGACAATCGGATGGAGAGAGACGTAGGCAGACAGACAAATGGACGGAGAGACGGAGGCAGACAGACAATCGGACGGAGAGAGACGGAGGCAGACAGACAATCGGGCGGAGAGAGACGGAGGCAGACAGACAAATGGACGGAGAGACGGAGGCAGACTCGGGCGGAGAGAGACGGAGGCATACAGTTTATCTCTTTGTTGTTGCTGTAGCTGCAGCAAATATCATCAGGTCTTTAGCGATGTGTTGTGTGGTTTCAAAAGATAGTTTATTATCTCTTTTTGATGCGTTACTATATGTATATGTGTGTAATATATATTAATGCGGTAGATTCTCACACAACCATTAACACCGACAAGTGAAGAATGTTTCTCTGATAACCAAGCTGAAATTGTTCCCGGAAGATATTTAAATAAGTAATTTTTTTTTAAAAAAAGCAAACCCCTTTTCTATAGGGCTGTTATCAAATATCCTCTGGTTCCACTAGAAACATTTTCGCTCGTTGCAGTCCTCCTCGGTCTGGTCTCGTCACAGCAGAGCCCCGTTAATCACGTTCCAAAGATGGGGTGTGTGCGAGGGGGAGGAAATCACCCAAAAGTTCGTTTTTCGAAGTCTTTTGGATTGAAAATTAAATCATTATCTTTGTTCCCCCCCGACTTGCTGGGATGGCGTTTACCTACTGCGGGCCGACAGATGATAACCTAGCGAGATGGTGGTTAGACCGCGAGTCTACCTCCTCTCCTTAACTGTCCGCCACAACAAGTCTCCAGCAGTGGTAACTTAATCCCAAATTCCGGGCGTCTGCAACATGCAGAGCGATAAAGAAAAAAGAAACTCCATTAGATTCCCGTGGTCATACGTCTGATGGAAGATCTAGCCGAGGTTTTCAAAGGGATCTGCAGGTTATCTACAGCCAAAAATACTAGCGGTCACAATTATAAACCGACTAAAGATCCAGCAGCGGTGAATCCCTATTTGTTTGTTTGCTTCTCTGTGTTTTTTTTTTTTAGAAAAGAACCGATTGTTGACAAAAATGGCAATACGAATTTTAGGTAAACGCTTTTGGGAACATCTTAGATAACAGCAGACTTATTCCGCGATCGTTCTGCCGAAGGTCGTTCGCCTCATCCTCCTTAACCCCTCCCCCCCCGGGACGGACACCAAGAAAGTTCACTCGCATCCAGGCGCCGGAGTGAGTTAGGCGAAGTACAGTACAGAGTCGAACCGACCCCTACAGCGCGTGTACCGCGAGCCGGTCACGAAGGAAATCGGTGGGGGTGCTACTCGCTGCGAGATTGGCTGACCGCTCTAGATGACCGACACCGTTTCGGTTCTCTACTCATCTCGGTTTTCCGAGAGCATCAGTCGGACTCAGACAATTGGCCGCTGACTGCCGTCAGTTCGGCTGTAAAAAAAAAAAACAAAAAACAAACGACAATGCTACAAGTTTGACGTCTAGAAGCAGAACTAATTTAGCTCTCGGATGTCGGTTCGGTTTGCACCGAAAAAAGGAGAAGAAACTGCAGTCGTTAGAATCGGAGAAGAAAGGGGCGATAATCTGGTAATGAAGAAAGACGGAGGGAAAAGATGGGGAGATGGCCACTTCCAATGATAAACCGTTGGGAAGAAATTGAGTGGAGAGCGGGGCAAGAGGAGATAACTAAAAAAAGCAAACAACAAAAATACCACCCCCCCTGCCCGAAGGCAAAGCGCGAGCCGATCGTCCCCCTCTCTTACACACCATAAAGGAACGATTCGGCCTCGCTTGCTTTGCTACAAAACTAAAACACTCCAGTAACCACATTTCTTCGCCAGCTGCATCTTTAATTTCAGAAGAGCTTCACTTCGCTATTCAAGAGCTGCGGCTTCTGACGTCACCTCTGTTTCCCGATTTAATTTCGCAGACCGTGAAAGCACCCCCCCGAGAAGTAGTCTCCCTTAGACATTCGATTATGCCTTCTACGCACTCGAAATCCCAAATGCTGATAAGATATTTAGGTTCTCCGACTTAGAATTACACCGAAAGATCTACCACGTGGGCAGACTGATTAAAACCTGCGTGTAATAAGAACAGAATAATAATAATTAACGCGAATCATTAATAAGCATTCTTAAAAATGGCAAAGATAAGCTTGTCACGTGACTGCGTTTAGTTTTCATAATTGAATGTTAGATCCCATTGCTTCCAGAGATTTGGTTTGCATTGTATTCGACTTTTATATATTTGTTATATCTTTCATAAAAGTAATCTTTGTACTGTATGCACCATTAAAAGAGAAAACAGTTAAAAACTAATATAAAGAAAAATTCAGGTTTAATTTCTGAACAAATTGGTTAGCATCTCCGAGAACTGACGTCGAAGGAGCACTGTTGCGTGGCGTTAGAAAGGCTGAATAACAATAGTAATAATAAATGTCCATCTAGTAAGCTTATTTCCGTTACTTTAATGACTTTCGTGGAGGATTCTCTTCTGCTGCATTGAGCGAAACGTGGCATTGTTAATCACATTACGGTGATGTTATCTATCGCTCTCTCCACAGACGCTCATACTTAGGCACTTAAGACTATATATCGGACGATGTATGGTTCTAACAGCCTGCAGCAAATGGATGGTTTAGATGAAGAACAAAAAACAGAGTCAAAGAACTTACACTGAAGACCTGATCTCCCTGCCAACCGTCCCTGTTTTGGGTTGAGCCGCAGAATCATCCGGTTACTTTAATTGGCCGCGTGTTTAAACGGACCGCGAATAATAATAATAATAATAATAATAATAATATAATAATAATAATAATAATAATAATAATAATAATATAATAATAATAATAATAATAATAACAGAAAAGCGGAAGAAGCCAGCCAGCTTAAGATAATGGCGCGTTAATCTGTCGATAGTATAACTTTCGGAACTCTTCAGAGTCCAGCACTGCAATGAGGCACCTACCAAATACAGTTACCGGACACTGTAACGTCCGGATAAAACTGGGTGGAATCATCGACAGACGGGAGCGGCCCCGAGTTCCAAATATTGCTTTGCAAGGTTAGTGGTTAGAGAAATGGTCATAAATCGGGGACGGGTCACGTGTTTGGAAAACTGCACGAGGAACCTGCGAGGCCGCGACCATAAAAGAAAAGATAGTCCAGTACCGAATTCATGTGAGGTACTTTTAAAATTAAATATTATTTTTTTTTACCCCGTTTGTTTACTTCCTTCAGAATTTAAGCCAAAGTTGAGTGCATTTCTGAGCCGTTGGCAGCTGCCGTATGGAAACTCGCACGCGCATGATTGGTATAAGGGGGTTGGAAACCTGACGCTCTGTTAGGTTCTGAGGCAAAGAGGTCGAGCAGGCGGAAAGCGGCGTGGGAATAATAACGATAAATCAGGTGAAAGCAGATCACAATAACATTGGGCGTATATTTAATGGCGCGTGTAGGGGGAGGGCAAGTCTTGTTAAGAACACCGGTGTGGGCGACCAGATGAAGGAAGCGGAAGAGATGGGCGCGATGTCGGCGGCCTTCTGCGGACAAAACCCAGGAGCGGAGCTTTTATGTGATTACCCTCCGCGGAGTCCGTGAGGTTGGCGGAGGAAGACGGGATCCCGGTGGCCACCGAACGCTTTCACAGTCGGGCTGCTGGAAGTAAACGCTGTCCACTACGAAGGTAACGAAAGGAGCCACGACTTTCCGCACATCTTCATCCCTAGGCGATCTACCGAGCTGCCATAAAATAGCGCCCCGTCTCTCTCTCTCTCTCTCTCTCTCTCTCCTCTCTCTCTCTCTCTCTCTCTCTGTGTACTGACGTCATCTCTCTCTCCCTGTACTGACGTCATCTCTATATACTGACGTCATCTCCCCCCTCTGTGTACTGACATCGTCTCTCTCTCTCTGTACTGACGTCATCTCCCCCCTCTGTGTACTGACATCATCTCTCTCTCTGTACTGACATCATCTCTATATACTGACGTCATCTCCCCCCTCTGTGTACTGACATCATCTCTCTCTCTCTCTGTACTGACATCATCTCTCTCTCTGTACTGACATCATCTCTCTCTCTCTCTGTGTACTGACATCGTCTCTCTCTCTGTACTGACGTCATCTCTATATACTGACGTCATCTCCCCCCTCTGTATGCTGACATCGTCTCTCTCTCTCTGTACTGACGTCATCTCTATATACTGACGTCATCTCCCCCTCTCTGTGTACTGACATCGTCTCTCTCTCTGTACTGACGTCATCTCTATATACTGACGTCATCTCCCCCCTCTGTGTGCTGACATTGTCTCTCTCTCTCTGTACTGACGTCATCTCTATATACTGACGTCATCTCCCCCCTCTGTGTACTGACATCGTCTCTCTCTCTCTCTGTACTGACGTCATCTCTATATACTGACGTCATCTCCCCCCTCTGTGTACTGACATCATCTCTCTCTCTGTACTGACGTCATCTCTTTCTCTGTGTACTGACATCATCTCTCTCTCTCTCTCTGTACTGACGCCTAGCGTACCGCATATCTATTTTCCTCGTATAACTAAACAAAATAAACTATTTCCGGCTAAGAAATCTTTACCTCCACATTCCATCTCGCAGGACTGGGTTAACATAAAGGCTTCGCTTGTTTTGGTAAGGGCTGGAGCTGATGACCTTTCTCTGTAGAACTCCGATCTCGTCCCACCACTAATCAGATTAGTGGTAGCGTGTTCTCTTTTCTCTGGAGGCGTTGCTACTACCAGCCACAACGAACAAAGTCGCCATAACTTCGGTTGCTACGGAGAGCGTGGAACACAAAACTTAAGGAAAAAAAATAGAAAACTATGACCAAGCAACTTTTGGTGTCTGACTTTTAAACTGCAAAAGCCGTAAGTTTACCTTATCTGCTGTAGGACGACACTCTCAAACCCACCAAAACACAAACTACACAAACTAATGCCAAGAGAATTTATTCTTCAGACCTAGCATCCGAAGTCTGTGAACGTGAGTAAATTCTCGACCGACATCGGGAAATACGGGCTCTTGTCTGCTAGTGTTCCACAAGCGAGCCCCACGCGGTTCCCGCTTACATCTTTATTTGCTTTTCGGTTTTCTAGGCCTAATTGTGCACCGTCAGCACCCAAATTCTTGGTTAAAATCAGGCTAGTTTTAGAGGGTGAAAGGATTCATTTTTTTCGTTCCATCCACGACCAGGTGATGCCAGCGGCTGCTCGTGAGTCATTCTTAGAAAGAGACCCAGATGACTGCCGCAGACTTGCAGCCCAGGAAGGACAAGATAAGCTAATGCGCCATCAACAGATTCTATCAGCCGGCATGATCTCATATCAGAACGATTTCACTGGCCACTTCTGGAGCCAGTTCACCTCCAAGTATCCGTGGGAAAATCAGCCACAGGAACACCACTGAGAATGATGGCGCGGTGATCGACTGGAACAGCGTTATCGTAACAAATCGAATACAGTAAATCTGAAATCGATGACGGAAGAGAGAAAAATTGCATTGGCAACTAAGATATCAGTTACACACGACAGAGAGAAAGATAGCGGTGGCAAGTAACGCCTAGCACCCGCGAATGATTGAGAGTGAAGTGGAGTGCAACACTATGAAACTGTCTGCTTCACGTACATGATTTTGCAAAAGATCGCCATTTTAGGACGGAAAATGTTTAGACAATAGAAACAAGGGAGGTAACGCCGACATACACCATTAGTTCAGGCGAAAGAACTCGGGCTCCGGAAGGTAGTGCCTGTGATAAACACTATAAAAATGCTAATAAGTTTTACAAAAAGCGATGTAATGGCTAAAATCGTGGATTTTGTGTTAAAATACAAAACGTTATTAAAAATAAAACTGATGAAGTGGAAAAGCAAAAAAAAACAAAAAAAACTAGGAAATTAATTACCAGTTTGTCAGTAAAATTTATGATTTATCTTGAAATTAAATCAGATTAATAAAATCCGTTAGGCTAATTTAAATGCATTAAAACACGAATTCTTTAATTAAAAATAAATTAATACGTTTTAAAAAATTAAACAACGAGCAGCAAAGGAACAAATATTGATAATGCTGACGGAGTCCTACCCAGTAGCCTCAAAACAATTTCCACCAGTTAATCTTAATATAAAGCGGTTTCTGTGTCTTTACTTCACGACTGAGAAGGTTTAAGGTACAGTCAGGTCTTCGATATTGTGGCAAGGATAAAAGATAAAAGAAGGAGTGAGCATGCAAATGATGCTTTTATTGAGTTTGGTGCGCATGCGTATTAGAAATAAATTCCGAATTGTTGCAGTTGAAACAAAAATAATTAGATAAACTTTCTTAGAGAGAGAGAGATGGAGAGAGAGAGAGAGAGAGAGAGAGAGAGAGAGAGATGGAGAGAGATGGAGAGAGAGATATGGAGATGGAGAGAGAGAGAGAGAGAGAGAGATGGAGAGATGGAGAGAGAGAGAGAGAGAGATATTGGTCTGGCATAATCTGCAAAATTTTTGTCGGAATAAATTACCTTAAGTTTTTCGGAAAATGGTATTTACTGTGCGCTACCAGCAATGGACAGGGGTTATACAAACAAGATGGCGGAAAGCAGCAACTCTCAGGCTTCAGGTCACTTGCCATAAAAACCTATACGCACGAAAAATTCTAATTGTCGTGACAGAAAAGGCAAAAAAGGAATTCCGAAAACAAATGTCATCTATAAAAATATATTATTGACCGATTTTAGTTTTGCTTTTCTTTCAGTAGAAATAATGCTCTTTGGCTAATTACGCGCGAGAAATTTGCATGGTTATTTGTTATTTTCTACATCACCAAGTTCTAAAACTGATCGGTTCGCTGATCGATTCCATCGCCTGATGAAAGTGGGCCCCGGCCGGTTGATGGCGAAGTAACCGGTCGGAAACTTTCTCGGCGGAAGGGATGAGTTAATCACTTTAGAAAATAATGGTTTGCATAAGTTCTGGTGTCCAAAGAAGGGGCAGCCTCTGGGGAAAAATAGATTAGCTGCTTATTTGTGGCCAGAATGCGTTCTAAAAAAAATAAAAAAAAAAACAAACAGAAAGAAAGAAAAAGAAGTAAAAAAAATTACGATATTCCTACCTTTGCCAATAAGCGGGATATTTATTAACGCCAAATACTGGCGTCGGTTGGTTTTTTTTTTTAATAAAAGGGAAGAGATGGAGCGACGAATTTCCCAACCTACGAGTCATTAATGTGTTTCCAGATAAATCCGCTTCTAAAATTCCGGCTTTACTTAGCCCCATCCTTTTATTTTTAAACGATATTCGTAAATTCCGAATCCGAAGGCAGGTCCACTGTTAGATGTTACCCGACCGTTGACTTATCAGTTTCGGTGCTGCTGCTGCTCTCTCTCTCTCTCTCTCTCCTCTCTCTCTCTCTCTCTCTCTGTACTGACGTCATCTCGCTCTCTCTCTCTCTCTCTCTCTCCTCTCTCTCTCTCTCTCTCTCTCTCTCTCTCTCTCTCTTCTCTCTCTCTCTCTCTCTCTCTCTCTCTCCCCCTCTCTTCTGTGATTCTGAAAAATCATTCAGCCTGGCCGGTAATGCATCAGGATAACCCTTTTTACCAGCAAAAAAAGAAAATTGAAACATTCGTGATGGTGACCACACACACACACACACAAAATAATATTGACCCTTATATTGCTTAGAAACAATTATTTTCATGAAAGAAGCAATTGATGATTGTTGTTCATCTGTTCAATTATTCTGATTAACATAGTTAACTACTTATATATATATATACGAGGTCTGTCGAAGAAGTATCCGACATTATTTTTCCCCGTGGGAAGTAATGAAGTTAGGGAGGCAAAAATGCGCATAGTGGAGCCTCATGCCTTCATGCGCATGCGTGGTTTTTGGCGGGCTTGCTGGATGCGTCAGTCGCTGTCAGGCAGCCATCGTGTGAGGTGCTGTACTACTTACTCCGTGATGACGGAACATGTGGAGCAACGATCTTGCATCAAGTTTTGCCAAAAGCTCGGAGATACCTAAGGGGAAACAATTCTCAAAATTCAACAGGCTTTTGGTGACAATGCCATGGGTGTTACCCAGATAAAAGAATGGTACAGCAGGTTCAAAGATGGCCGCACATCGGTTGAGAGTGACCAGCGTTCTGGGAGGCCGTCAACAAGCCGTGATGCAGTTGTTATCGAGAAAGTGCGGACCTTGATAATGGAGGATCGTCGTTTGACGGTGCGGGAAATTGGTGACGAGGTTGGGATCAGTAAAGATTCTGCACATGCAATTTCAAAGGAGGATTTGGGCTCGCGCTGTGCCCAAACTACTTTCTTAGGAACAACAACAACTTCGTCTTGAGGTTTCGCAGGACCTGCTGGATACTGCCAACAGGGATCCTGAGCTCCAGAATATCATGATAACTGGAGATGAGACGTGGGTTTACGGGTACGACCCGGAAACCGAAGCTCGGTCATCACAGTGGAAGCACCCAACGTCGCCAAGGCCCAAAAAAGCACGTCAGGTCCGGAACAAAATCAAGGCGATGCTGACTGTTTTCTTCGACTACCGAGGCGTTGTGCATCACGAATACGCACCAGAAGGACAAACAGTTACAGAGGAGTCCTATCAGGAAGTCCTCCGATGTCTTCGTGATGCAGTTCGGCGCAAGAGACCGGATCTGTGGGCCTCGCAAAACTGGCAGCTGCATCATGACATCGCCCAGGTTCATTCGTCGCAGCTGATCCAAGGTTTCTTGGCAAAGAAAGGCATTTTACTCATTCTCCAGGCTCCCTACTCTCCAGACATGGCTCCTTCTGACTTCTGGTTGTTCCCAAAAATGAAGATGCCACTGAAAGGCTCCCTCTTTGAGAGCCGAGAGGACATCATGCGGAATGCGACGGCGGAGCTGAGAGCCATTCCGGAAGAAGCATTCCAGACGTGTTTCGAACAGTGGAAGGATCGCTGGGCCAAGTGTGTGGAGGCACAAGGGGCCTACTTCGAAGGGGATTAGCAATTGAACCCAACCAAGTTCGTATTCCCCCCCACCAGCATAAGATCGGATACTTTTTCGACAGACCTCGTATATATAAATATATTAAACTATTTTTGCGGTACTAAGGGTGTCCAGGATTTTTAAAAATTCACTTTCTAAAAATATATTACGCATCTCGATTTTATACACATTTTTTTTGTTTTTGTCTTTAACCCCCCCCCCACCACCCAATTCAAGGAGATACATAAACTTTGGTTGCCTATTTAACATTGTAGTGTTGATTAGGGTATGCGTTTCCGGAATTCCTCGTCCCGGGGGTGAAATATTTTTTTTTTACAGGAACAAACTAAAAATATTCGGTCAAATGTAGATTGTAAGGTGCACCTGTTACTACTAGCATACGTCGAACCCAATGTTTTCGGTCAGTGATGGTCGTCCGTTTATATGTCCGGCCGTAAAGATATATCGTTTTACACGTGTGTATGTGTAATAACCTGGTGGCTCTTTTGTTTCCTTCGTAGACAAGAAACAGTACTCGCCCAGTTTCACGATCAGTTCCGTTTTAGCGAAAACAAGTTAACCCTCTCCCCGCCCCGCCGGAAATCGTTTAATCTACTGGAAGGGAAATAGGACCTGGCTTAATTCTCGCAAATCGAAAACAACCGACAACAGACGGATCGGAGCTCGCGGGGGGCAGGGGGCAGGATGTGGCCTTCGAGAGAATTTAGATTAGAAGCGAAATATGTCCGCACGCGGGTCAAACCACTTTGGGATCGCTAACTATTAATTATAGCAAATGTAGACAAATACATCTCGGGTTATACGCTAAGCTGTATAACGGGTCCTGGCTCAATTACTGCCGACGGACTGGGTCACCCCTTCCTCCCACCCCACTTCCTGCTAACTCGCGAATCGATCCATTGTAGATTTCTGTTTACCGAAGAAAATTAGTCGGCTCTATTTCAAAGGCATCCCTCGATTGCTGTCGCGTGCCGTCGTTCTATGTCGTTTCGAGGCCTAAGAACGGCTGGGGTAAGAAAATTCAAAAAAAAAAAAATTTTAAAAAATCGGGGGAAATGTAAACAGGAAGAAAAACGTCGAAACTCAACGGTGGAAAACTTTAGACGTATTTTACACGAGCGGTGATGTATGCCAGGCGATGCGGCTCAGTGGTGAGTGTGTGGGCTTCAGGACCTAAGGGTCCTGGGTTCGATTCCCGCTGCTGGCGCATTGTTGTGACCCTTAAGCGAGGTACTTTACTGGCATCGCTCCAGATGCTGCTGGGGAATGGCCTGTGTAGGCACTCGGACAGAGGAACCGAGGGCTGGGGACGCTCTATAGCCATGAGAGAGGCGAATCTCCTATGACAAGGAAAAGTCAGGAGAATAAACCACTGCTGAAGACGGATGCCCCGGGCCAGAGAGCGCATGACGACGGTGCGACGCATCCCACTCCTATGAGATGAGGGATCGAAGAAGAAAAGACAGAAAGTAGTGATATATTGTTAAAACCCAGACGCGATATTTTACGGTACCGGTCTAGCGTTTCTTTGAAAACCGAATACTTACAACAGGTTGCGTATTACCATTAAGATTTATAACTTAGGTTCGCAATACGATCTGGAGAGCTGAGAGTTCTGGGTTTGTCTGTTGAAAGAGTGGAGTGCGTGCGGAGTAGCGTAAGGCTGACTTTGATTCATTTGCTTGACCAGAAAGATGTGGGAAACAAAAGTGAAAACCCTGTGTCATTTATGAATATTTGGTTTCTAAAGCTACAATATATATTATAAAGTTGGTGTGACGAACTTTGAACGGATTAAAAATCTAGAATTCCGTTTTTTTTTTTTTGTTGCAAAAATATAAATTAAGATCAGCTGTATTCCAATTCTTCAGACTGCCTTTTTTCCTTGTAGGAATATAATGTCACCGCCTTGACAAATTTATGCTTTTTTTTTTTGTTCCAAAAACAAAACAGAGCTTTTTTTTAAAAAGACGATTCGATCGGCCAAAGTCTCGGTAAAACCAAACCGTGTAAGTCTGAGATCATAGTGTAGATTTGAGTAGAATTTTGTTCATTTTACTGATCAACCAATAGTTCAGCTAGGAAATTTATTCTTTTAGTATTTCAATCAGTTATCAGTGCAGCTTTAAGTCGAGTTTTGATTTTGTATTAATTAGTTTACAGTGCAGTCGAGTTTTTATTTTGTATATTAATTAGTTTATAGTGCAGTAGAGTTTTGATTTTGTATGTTGATCAGCCGACAGTGCAGCTTTAAGTCAAGTTTTGATTTTGTATATTAATTAGTTTACAGTGCAGTAGAGTTTTGATTTTGTATATTAATTAGTTTACAGTGCAGTAGAGTTTTGATTTTGTATATTAATTAGTTCACAGTGCAGTAGAGTTTTGATTTTGTATATTAATTAGTTCACAGTGCAGTAGAGTTTTGATTTTGTATGTTGATCAGCCGACAGTGCAGCTTTTAGTCGAGTTTTGATTTTTTATATTAATTAGTTTACAGTGCAGTAGAGTTTTGATTTTGTATGTTCATCAGCCGACAGTGCAGCTTTAAGTCGAGTTTTGATTTTGTATATTAATTAGTTTACAGTGCAGTCGAGTTTTTATTTTGTATATTAATTAGTTTACAGTGCAGTAGAGTTTTGATTTTGTATGTTGATCAGCCGACAGTGCAGCTTTAAGTCGAGTTTTGATTTTGTATATTAATTAGTTTACAGTGCAGTCGAGTTTTTATTTTGTATATTAATTAGTTTACAGTGCAGTAGAGTTTTGATTTTGTATATTAATTAGTTCACAGTGCAGTAGACTTTTGATTTTGTATGTTGATCAGCCGACAGTGCAGCTTTTAGTCGAGTTTTGATTTTGTATATTAATTAGTTTACAGTGCAGTAGAGTTTTGATTTTGTATGTTCATCAGCCGACAGTGCAGCTTTAAGTCGAGTTTTGATTTTGTATATTAATTAGTTTACAGTGCAGTCGAGTTTTTATTTTGTATATTAATTAGTTTACAGTGCAGTAGAGTTTTGATTTTGTATGTTGATCAGCCGACAGTGCAGCTTTAAGTCGAGTTTTGATTTTGTATATTAATTAGTTTACAGTGCAGTCGAGTTTTTATTTTGTATATTAATTAGTTTACAGTGCAGTAGAGTTTTGATTTTGTATATTAATTAGTTTACAGTGCAATAGAGTTTTTATTTTGTATATTAATTAGTTTACAGTGCAGTAGAGTTTTGATTTTGTATATTAATTAGTTTACAGTGCAATAGAGTTTTTATTTTGTATATTAATTAGTTTACACTGCAGTAGAGTTTTGATTTTGTATGTTGATCAGCCGACAGTGCAGCTTTAAGTCAAGTTTTGATTTTGTATATTAATTAGTTTACAGTGCAGTAGAGTTTTGATTTTGTATATTAATTAGTTTACAGTGCAGTAGAGTTTTGATTTTGTATGTTGATCAGCCGACAGTGCAGCTTTAAGTCAAGTTTTGATTTTGTATATTAATTAGTTTACAGTGCAGTCGAGTTTTGATTTTGTATATTAATTAGTTTACAGTGCAGTAGAGTTTTGATTTTGTATATTAATTAGTTCACAGTGCAGTAGACTTTTGATTTTGTATGTTGATCAGCCGACAGTGCAGCTTTTAGTCGAGTTTTGATTTTGTATATTAATTAGTTTACAGTGCAGTAGAGTTTTGATTTTGTATGTTCATCAGCCGACAGTGCAGCTTTAAGTCGAGTTTTGATTTTGTATATTAATTAGTTTACAGTGCAGTCGAGTTTTTATTTTGTATATTAATTAGTTTACAGTGCAGTAGAGTTTTGATTTTGTATGTTGATCAGCCGACAGTGCAGCTTTAAGTCGAGTTTTGATTTTGTATATTAATTAGTTTACAGTGCAGTCGAGTTTTTATTTTGTATATTAATTAGTTTACAGTGCAGTAGAGTTTTGATTTTGTATATTAATTAGTTTACAGTGCAATAGAGTTTTTATTTTGTATATTAATTAGTTTACAGTGCAGTAGAGTTTTGATTTTGTATATTAATTAGTTTACAGTGCAATAGAGTTTTTATTTTGTATATTAATTAGTTTACAGTGCAGTAGAGTTTTGATTTTGTATGTTGATCAGCCGACAGTGCAGCTTTAAGTCAAGTTTTGATTTTGTATATTAATTAGTTTACAGTGCAGTAGAGTTTTGATTTTGTATATTAATTAGTTTACAGTGCAGTAGAGTTTTGATTTTGTATGTTGATCAGCCGACAGTGCAGCTTTAAGTCAAGTTTTGATTTTGTATATTAATTAGTTTACAGTGCAGTCGAGTTTTGATTTTGTATATTAATTAGTTCACAGTGCAGTAGAGTTTTGATTTTGTATATTAATTAGTTCACAGTGCAGTAGACTTTTGATTTTGTATGTTGATCAGCCGACAGTGCAGCTTTTAGTCGAGTTTTGATTTTGTATATTAATTAGTTTACAGTGCAGTAGAGTTTTGATTTTGTATGTTCATCAGCCGACAGTGCAGCTTTAAGTCGAGTTTTGATTTTGTATATTAATTAGTTTACAGTGCAGTCGAGTTTTTATTTTGTATATTAATTAGTTTACAGTGCAGTAGAGTTTTGATTTTGTATGTTGATCAGCCGACAGTGCAGCTTTAAGTCGAGTTTTGATTTTGTATATTAATTAGTTTACAGTGCAGTCGAGTTTTTATTTTGTATATTAATTAGTTTACAGTGCAGTAGAGTTTTGATTTTGTATATTAATTAGTTTACAGTGCAATAGAGTTTTTATTTTGTATATTAATTAGTTTACAGTGCAGTAGAGTTTTGATTTTGTATATTAATTAGTTGACAGTGCAATAGAGTTTTTATTTTGTATATTAATTAGTTTACAGTGCAGTAGAGTTTTGATTTTGTATGTTGATCAGCCGACAGTGCAGCTTTAAGTCAAGTTTTGATTTTGTATATTAATTAGTTTACAGTGCAGTAGAGTTTTGATTTTGTATATTAATTAGTTTACAGTGCAGTAGAGTTTTGATTTTGTATGTTGATCAGCCGACAGTGCAGCTTTAAGTCAAGTTTTGATTTTGTATATTAATTAGTTTACAGTGCAGTAGAGTTTTGATTTTGTATATTAATTAGTTTACAGTGCAATAGAGTTTTTATTTTGTATATTAATTAGTTTACAGTGCAGTAGAGTTTTGATTTTGTATGTTCATCAGCCGACAGTGCAGCTTTAAGTCGAGTTTTGATTTTGTATATTAATTAGTTTACAGTGCAGTAGAGTTTTGATTTTGTATATTAATTAGTTTACAGTGCAGTAGAGTTTTGATTTTGTATATTAATTAGTTTACAGTGCAGTAGAGTTTTGATTTTGTATATTAATTAGTTTACAGTGCAATAGAGTTTTTATTTTGTATATTAATTAGTTTACAGTGCAGTAGAGTTTTGATTTTGTATGTTCATCAGCCGACAGTGCAGCTTTAAGTCGAGTTTTGATTTTGTATATTAATTAGTTTACAGTGCAGTAGAGTTTTGATTTTGTATATTAATTAGTTTACAGTGCAGTAGAGTTTTGATTTTGTATATTAATTAGTTTACAGTGCAGTAGAGTTTTGATTTTGTATGTTGATCAGCCGACAGTGCAGCTTTAAGTCGAGTTTTGATTTTGTATATTAATTAGTTTACAGTGCAGTAGAGTTTTGATTTTGTATGTTGATCAGCCGACAGTGCAGCTTTAAGTCGAGTTTTGACTTTGTATATTAATTAGTTTACAGTGCAGCTTCAGGCAGAATCTTTTACCAGGTATATTGATCAGCTTACAGTACAGCTTTAAATAATATTTTCTTTTTCTGGCATATTGACCAGATTACAGTACAGCATTAAGCATAATTTTTTAGACTGTTTAAACAGCCGACAGAGTAAATCTAATCTGTTTTTGTTGAGCATCTTTAAGCATTTTTGAGAAAAAATATATTTTGGAGCGAGCTCTCATCCGTGCAGTTTTTATCCTTCTATCTCCGGACGAGTTCTGTCTGAGGGCAGACTGTTGATGTCTCATAACATACGCAAACGGTTATTAAGGTGTTTAATTGATTCGAAGCCTGTATCATCTGTGGTTTGGTTGCTAGCATAGAAATAGACATGGAACTGTCTGAAAAATTTAAATATACGAAGGTTTAATCTCTAAGAAAAGAACGTTTGGTCTGCCTGCCTGTAAATGTTAAAAAAAAAAGAATATAAATTCTGAGTTACTCGCTCGCTTCACCTATTAGTTATGCTTGCTGGTTATTAGTCACTCAGGCTGTAAAGGACTACTGCGATTTGTATAACCTACTGGCAAGTATAGCAGAAGCGCTTCGATTTTACATTAAATGCTAGCGCAGCTCCGTTAGGTAAAGTCATTTCAAAACGATTAGAATTTTTAAAAAAATGCAACCAGACAAACGAAACTTCTTTTCAAGGAACCATTCGGAATTGTTCGTGTTGCAAACATTAACCGCAATTTTCCGATAACTCGGTGTACTTGTTTGGAACCGGTTTGCTTTAACAAATCTGGTTATTATAACGAAATGTTATTAGCGCTCGGTATTTGCCCGAACATCGATCGAGGAGCGATCTTAAGCGACCCGCTACAATGTGACGTCATTAGAAGACATTTCCAAGCGAGATAACCTATATAATATTAAAAGAGAGAGTCCACCACAGTTCCAGAGATAAGTACTCATACGGTCTCACTTGGCAGTAACTCAAACATCACGAGGTAAAGTCTCCTAAATGCTTATCTTTCTACCATCTCTCTCTCTCTCTCTGTCTCTCTGTACTGACATCGTCATCGTCATCATCATCATCACCTCACCATCATCATCAACATCTCTCTCTCTCTCTCTCTCTCTCTCTCTCTCTCTCTCTTCAGCCATTTTTGCGATGGCTGATTTTGTTTGGATCATTTCAGTTTCTTATTTTTGTTAAGTTTAAATTTTCACAGCAAAAAATCGGAAAATAAAATAGCAATAATTTAAAATGTATCATTCGAAAGCACGCACGGAATACTAATCTAGAAAACAAGAGACATCGAACGAATGATGTGTATTTTGTCGCAAACTAAACACTTGATGTCGTGTACAAGCTCGCGCACGATGTCAGCATCCTGTTAACACGTGACACAACGGCGTGACTGTGACCCACTGATTAACGCTCCACCCACCTCAAACCAGGCAAAAATGGCGGATTTTTTTTTTCTTTTTCAGAAACGTTAAGTTGACATTCAGTTGAGTAAAAGAAATAGAAGGAAACCGTCGCTCTGTATACATAATTATGGCGTGGAATAAAGCAAAAAAACTTGAACGGATTCAAACGTCAACAGAGTCCTTAGACTGCGCTGAACGTGGTGTGCGTCAAGGCTGCCAGCTCCAAGCCGGCGGGTATTTACACATCTTTCTTCCTTTGTACGGTTTAACCTCGAGATGTGAAACCCGCCTGATATATTTTCTGTTGACTTACTCTTCATTCCTTTTGTTTGCCAACTTTCTGATGACTTTCAGCCTGTCCGCTGAATCGTCTTACAACGAAAGACGAAAAATTACTGTTTAGGGGCGGACTTGCTCCACTCCTCACCTTAAAATTACAGGAAGAAATGAATTTTTTCTTTTTTAAAAAAAAAAATTAAATGCATATACGAAAGTAAAGGGTACTATCCAAAAAGGGGGAGAAAATATTGCATCAGGGGCGGACTGAGAGTATTATAGGCCCTTGGGCATAACTGTTCACTGGGCCCCTTAGTGCTGATGTCAGAGGCTACAAAGCGCCAGATAAGGGGGAGGGCGGTTTGGGGGGGTGTCAATTTCAAAAAAAAAATTTAAAAATTAGTTGTCTCATACTGCATCTGGAGTATATCGGAGTATTCATTTAATAGAATTTATATGGGAATCTCTTGTAGCTATGGGCCCTCGGGCAGTGCCCGATTAACCGATGGCTCAGTCCGCCCCTGTATTGCATACTGTGTAACAAAACCCCAAAAGACAAAAGACTATCGTGAATCCGTGCAGCCATAGAAGACAGAACATACAAAGTGTTTCATAAGTCACCGGCCCATTGTTTATTCTTAATTGTTTCAGCGAAATGGCTCTCAACCGAATTATATTAGAGTCGGTCCGTGACCTTCTACAAGAAACACGGTTTCCAGGAAGCTGGATCGACTATAACCCTAATCCTAACATCATCCATTTCTTTGTGTTTTTTTTTTCTCCTCTCTCTCGCTCCACCTCTCTCTCTTCTCTCTCTCCTCTTCTCTGTCATCTCTCTCTCTTCCATCTATCTCTTCACTCTCTCTCTCTCTCTCTCCGTCTCCTCTCTCTCGCTCTCTCTCTCTCTCTCTCTCTCATCTCTCTCTCGCTCTCTCTCTCTCCTCTCTCTCTCGTCTTCTCCATCTCTCTCTTTCTCTCTCTCTCTCTCTCTTCATCTCTCTCTCTCCATCTCTCTCTTCTCTCTCTCCTCTCTCTCTCTCCGTCTCCATCTCTCTCTCTCTCTCTCTCTCTCTCTCTCTCTCTCTCTTCTCTCTCTCTCTCTCTCTCTCTTATCCAAAAATGGCAAAAAGCAATCGTATTGTATGTAAGGCCCCCCCATCTGGTAAGGAAATGTCAGTGGATGCGGTATTTTTATTATTCAGTCAAATATAACCCCTGGCCATCTATACGGTTAGTTTTATTTCAAAAATTACAATCATTGTATGTTCAATTTATCATCGTATCCTTAGATTATTTTACTTTATTTTAAAAAAAACTATATTTGAATTAGCAAAAGCTTCAAAATGTAATTCGGATAAGTGTCTCTAATGCATTAACTACGCCTTTACAACTTCAGATATTCTTCTTGTTTGACTGCAGCACACTGAATGGTCGGCACCATCCTATGCTGACAATGAAAGGATAGCCACATCAAATATTGGCTTCGTTTCACACAGAATGATCGGGATGAAGCTGTCAGCACTTGATCAGAAGTCCGTGTCAATTTACCCAGTATGGCTGCAGCAACGACGACGCAGTCCTATAGTTTAGTCAGCAGAACGAGAGCGGGTAAATTGACACAATACCATTGTCTGATCCGCCATCGGCGTCAGTTTGCTCTGGGATGTGGGGGGAGATAACACAGTTGACACTGTTATCGCTTGATCAATCATTTAGTATTAACGTGCCTGCTTTGTGTATCGCAATAACGCGGTTAGTAGTCGATCGCGTGAGGGGTCAGTCAACTCGGAGAGAGCTGATTTATATTCATCGAAGTGGAGATGAGATGAAATGTCAGCTGGCAGGCAGTGGGGGGATGGGTGGGGTCGGTCCCTTCTAGACAGATAAACTGTGCTTGTATCTTCTGGATAGGGTGCTAGTGGCATACACGCGCAGTCCGGACAGGTAGGATTTGCCCTTCGTGACCGAAACTATTTCCAGTCGCTACGTAATACTGAGCATCAGTATAAGTCAGAAACTTGTGCGGGGTCTTGCGGTTTCAGCTTCAGTTCCATACAATAAGTAAATCTGCCGGGAACTGATTGAGCAACGGACGGTGAAGAATTTCCTTATGAAGATGTCTGAATAACACCGTGAACTATATAAGCTCTACTTTCGCTTTTTAAAAGTCTTGTTGTTCCGTGCGCCACCGGTCACTACGTGGAAGCGTTGTGCGGCCGTTGGCCTCCTTTAGGAAGAGGAGGGGGCTACTTCCGGTTGGGCGGGGCAGAGGGGATGGAGCCCTGCTAGACATTTCTCATTTTTCAGAAATGGACCCCGGAAAATAGCAGGCGAACGGCTGGGTTAAAAGAATCGAGAAAAAAAAAAACCCTATGCCGAGGATGTTCGTACGACAGGGCGGGACAAGGCGACGCCGACTGGGAATCGAACCCGCACTCTCAGCCCCCGGCAGTCCGAGACTAAGTAAGGGCTGCGGTGGGAGTGGATCCACCGACCGACCGCTTGTATCACTGTCACTTTTCGAAGGAGGCCTAACAATGCCGATGTACAATTTCCGTATAAAAAGAACCCCCCCCAGAACCGCCATCTTTGTTATGCGGTATCCCCGGCGAAAAGGTTCATCCGCATTCACCAAACACAGACTTACGGACGTTTACCGGTTCTGTTCTCAGATATCCGCGAGACCGGCAGGGAGGTCGGAATACGCTGATCGGTCGGTTGTCTTACCTCTTAGCGCACCAAACCATGTCCAAACCGGAACCGATTTACAGGAAGAGAAGCTGGTTTCTTTGACACCGGAAACAGCGTCGGGCACATTAGTCGCGCTGATCCCTGGCGCCCCCAACAAAAGGAACAGCCAGGAACTCCTCAGATTAGAACTAACGGCCGGTAAGAAACGAGACTGTTACACATAAATCACCTGGAAGAAGTGGCGGCGGTGGGTAGACATTCGATACAACTGCCCGAACTTCCATTCATGACAAGCGGGCACGCTACTCGGCGAGGGAGGGTCATTAATTTAACCTCTTTACAGTTTATCTTGTAAACATTCAGCCGCACGGCGACAAACAGAGTAACAAAGATGGGTAACAAGTTCTGGAGACATGTGAACATCTAAAGCTACCTTATAGAGTTTCCTTCTTATCTGGCTTTACCGGAACTTCGGTGCACACAAAGTTATGCACAAACCTAAAGTAAATCAATAGATTGGTGGCGCCTTAGACTCTCTTGCGATTCGCATCTCTGAAATAAAACACAATAAGCCGGATTTTCTATGCACTTATTTGTTACACGTTCTCGAGCTGTAATTCGTGGCCTTAGTCATTTACCGACGCCCGACTCGATAGTAACTTATTTGACTTTAAAGAAGATTGATTAGGCTTTTTTATTAGCATTATAAATATTTCATGATTTAGCGAATAGATTTTCAGTTTTTTTTATTTCCATCCTTTGTTGGTTCCATTCTTTGTTATTTCCATCCTTTGTTGTCTGGCTTTCTTCCTTCATCTTCGGCATTTTTCCCAAAGAGAAGCATCCGGTTCTGAGGCCGCATTCTTTTACTGTGTTAAAAGGGGGAAAGTTTACTCCCAGGACAAATGGAACGATACATTACGCATTTAAAGAAAGAGGGGGGGGGAGATAATGATTGGTGGATGTCTTGTTTGAAAACAGCTTTGACTATGGGTGGGTGGGGGGAATTGAAAATATACGAGTGTAACGAATAAGAAGGTTTCTAAATCAAGGTGAACCGAGGAAGCATAATTGAAATGTAAAGTTAAAAGATACACATTCCTCTCTCAATAGACCGCACGACGATGTTGTCTTAGTTTAGTGTCGATCGGGTCCGGAAGTCTGCGTTATGCTTTGTTCCCTTTCAGTCGAATTCTACGTAAAGTCGAAACATAGACATGTTTCAGATGACGTTGGACACATCTGATACCAATATTAAGGAATCTTAATAAGCAAGAAAACCTGACCATTGGTTTAAATGATCTTCAGTCTTACGTGGTACACATTTTCTATATTTAAATGATTCCCTTCTCTTCCATCAATTCATTGTATGCAAAGTATTTGGTTGCTAATCACGGCCGAAGAAATACCGAACTGCCAGCTTCGTTCCCCAAAGACAAACGCTCGGTGCTGCCTTTAATAAGAATCCTCACTCGCCTCATTACTGCTGTGTGACACAAACATTATGGTCTGTTCGCAGAGCGAAAGTGGTTCTTCCAAAACAGTGCTTAGCTACACCCCTTCTAATTCGTGAATTTCCAACCAATACATTACTCTCATATCCTCCATCGTTCCTTGTACCGTGTAACGTTATATGCCATTTCCAGGTGTGAAGAGCCTTCTGAACGGCCGCCAATTCGCAGACATGGCGTTCTCTGGTCAGCCGTTGCCATCACGCTGAAGGAAGTTGCCAAAAAATGGCTTACGGCTTGTGTTCCAAGTTCTTTTATAAACGTTGGGAGAACTGTGTCAAAAAGTCAAGGAGATCGCACTGAAATGTAGACTTCTGCGTATAGGTTACTTTACTACTTCGGACGCCGGTCCTGGAACTGTTTCATAGGTCCATTTATCTTTACCGTTTTTCTTGTTAAAATATCAAATTATTCATCTCTGAGTCACATTTATACAAAAGCCGAATACTCAGCGGGACTGACAAAGACACGTACAAACAAATACCATCTACATTGTTCCAGAATGATTGTGCTTCAAAATAAGCGATTGGAATCATTTAATTCCATATAGTCAATTTAAAGCTTCACAGAAAACGAAATCAAATGCTATTACTTCAAATTTATCTCAATAAAATAGACAGATTTCAAGGCGCCAAGAACAAAGATTCTTCCGTCTAAATTATGCTGGTTTTGAATAGTATTCGGCGAGCTCCACGCGATGGAAAGAATGTTAAAATCTGCTCCTTGAATGAAAAGTGTGACGTTTCTAAAATTTCAATTTAAAAAAATCTCGATTTTTTTAAATATAAATCTATAAAAGCTGCTTGTTACTTTTTTTTATTCCTTAAAGCAACAAAAACAAAATTGGATCTTATTTTAAAACCTTACCACCGAAGACGTCAAGAAATATAAGTGAAGGGAAAGGAGTTTTGATTAAATTCTAATTTTTGCAATGCAAATATTGCTCCTTACAGAGTTAAATCCGGGACTTAAAGCTAAATTCATAACTGTCCTGTCACACTTGTCACATGTTTTAGAAATTAAAATAATTCAATTTCTAAAAAGAAAATAAATAAACCTCAGAATTAAGACGCAACAGATTGAAGTTGTTTTCGTATTTTTTTGTCGAAACAAAGCACTAATATATAACTTAAATCCAGTTCCTAGCTAATTTCTAAAACCTTTCACCCAGCAGATATTTGTCGTTGCAACTTCCAAATGGACGCCGGTATCAATAATGCCTCTACTTTCGCTCAAAGCCTAATTTTTGTTATCGTTAGAAAGGATACAATACTGGCTAATTTCTTAAACCCGTCACCCAGCATAAAGCTGTTGTTGTTACTTGAAGATTACATCATCACCGAAGCTGTTATTCAAAACGTCTACCGGTCTCTTTCCCTTCACGTGTTGCAAATTTTCACCGATAGTCGACGAACAGAACTACTCGCGAACTCATTGCATGCAGAATTTTCCAGTCATCAATGGTGAGAAAAGAGGACAAAGTTAATCGTACACAGGAAACGTTTGCTCTTTGCGGCTCTTTGTCTTCCCGACATTTGGCCTTCACGACATCATCAGGCGGCGCGACTGAAATTCTATCCATCTAACGACTGCCAAAAAGTGTCAGTAATAATCCCTATGCATCTCCCGCAGAAGCTGGCTTGTTGGCCATTTATGCTGACGGTTTGTCAAAAATAAAGTCTTTCAGAAACCCGGTATAAGCACTGAATAATAATAAAATAAAACTAACATTGCTGTTAACTAAAGACCCGGCACCAGGGTCACCTGACCGTCTCCATAAGACAAAACACAGCCCTTTGGAAGCTTTCATCAGTCGGTTCTTCCTGACGGTAATTTGAGTGTTTATCTTGTAAATGGAACCATTATACTGTCGACGAGTGTAGCTCTCGATAGCCTGAGGATTTTCAGTCTTCTTCTTCTTCTTCTCCTTTTTTTTTAGCAGACTAGGCGTGCATCAACAGTTTATTTCGCTTTGGTTATCGATTCTTGGCAAAGTCGTCGAAACAAACACCTTTGCACACGCGTCGCCGCGAAGATTTCCGACGCGGGAAGCGTGTATCTGAACGACCGGCTGCTGTTGGAGCCGTTGGAAATCGGTGTTGTATCTGTTAAGTCAGTTCAACCATCGGTCTTTACCCCATCCATCAGTCGAGTCGGTCTGAGCGAAATCTTTTCAAAATAACATAAAATATTCAAAACTGTTAATGGAAGTTTGCCAAATGAAAAATGAAATTATCAAAAGCACAGCCGAATAATAGCAGGCATGACGTCAATAACAACGTAGTGCGACAAGAATAATACTGATGTCATCAACGATTGCCAATAGCACAACAGTAACAACAAAAACAATACAAAAATATGTAAGCACCTATTAATAAACAGAAGGCATTTAAACTGAAGCAACAGTCCTGATATAAAAGTAATAGGAGAAGAGTCAATTTTATTTGATCTTTTAGAGCGTAGTGGTAAAGTGAACAGCCTTGACTCTAGCGATCAGCCTTGAGGAAATAATAATTTATTGAGGAAAAAACCTATTTATCAGTTGGATAGGTCAGGCATGATACGATCCGTACATCAGACATCCTCCTTTTGTGCAAGTTCTTTATTGGAAAGGCATCAAAGTGGCACCTTGCGTAGGGATAGAGGGAGAAAAAAGATGAATAACAAGGCTGAGAGCGACAGCATCTAATCATCTTTCAGCAGATAGCAGTAACGAGGAATGTCAAGGACGTTAGGCTTTATTATTATTTTTCTTCTTTGATGTCGGGAATTCATACAAATGAAGTGAGATGCAGTTTAGGCACCCAATTTAAGCGTAATTGGCATCGCCAGGTGAACCAACCGAGATTACTCCACTTGACCGAAGAGTGATTGAGGTGAACGATAGAGGGAGTTCTGATGGTGGCAGCACGTGTGTAGTGTCTGTAGTGGTGCCAAACTGTTTTCTGCATTTACAAAACACTGATTATTGAACATAAATGGATTTCTTTCTCTAAACCTAACCCCGATCTATTTACAATACGTTTTCCGCTCTCCCATTCCTCCCTGATCTGGCTGACGCGACTGGAACACTTCATGCTCGGGAAAAGATTGTATGACACCGGAAGCTGAGACCAGACAGGTTCCCGTCCTCCGGCTTTAGCCGACTAGCAAGTAACCGAGGAAGGCAAGGAGCCAAATAAATCGGAAATCTTTTAACATGACAATTATTTAAAAACTGCTTAACTTCGGATTTCAAAAATTCAAACAGTAAATGAAAAGACATCCCAATAATTTAAGATGTGGAAAAATAGTGATATTTAAAAAAAAAATGTAACGGAATTAAAGAGATTTTTAGTGAAACAAATAATCAGGCCAAGCCATCGTCCGTGGCCATTTTGTTACCTGAAATCCCAGAAACAAGTATTACTTACATAGTTATCTCCCCTATCAAGCTGCGTGATGGCGCCAACTATACATCTGCTATCTACCGACCAAAGCCGACACTAGATTCAATAAGCTTCCAACAACGACGATAGAGGAGAGCAGCGTACGTTGAGGGATTGGGAAGACTTGGCCTTGATAGACGAGCAGAAGAATGCTGAGAGGCGTCAGCGAAGACATCGACCACCCGAAACAGCTAACGCCGGCGAGATCTGTCCCTCGCCATTGTGGGAAAACAGCGAGGCACCGGCTAGTTAATTAAATGAGTTTTATAAGTAACGGACCTGTGCGAAAGCGGACTAATGAAGACAAGGGGTGTTATGGACTGATGAGGAGAGATAGTTATCCTTGTCGTATCGACAGACCGCTCAACCAAGATACATCTGTAGAAGAAAGAAAAACAAACAAAAACACACGAGCGGGCACTGGAAAGATTTTCCTATTCTCACTGTTTGCATTTCGTTAGAAAATTAGGATTTTAAAGAAATATATACACCCGCCTTCGAACTAATCTTTCTCTTCATACGAATTAATCAGATACCTAATCTTGTCCTTGAAAAAATCCGTTACACTAATATCAAGTTCCATATGCTTGGTGGTTTTATGATTTACTGGTGTCCCTTTAAATTATTACTACTTTGCCGTTACCATTTATATCAGCTTTGTGTGAATATGTAAGCAGGATTACTGGCACTGCATTAGTAATTAGTCTGCCATTGTTTTTAAGATCATATATAGTCTTATCTTGCAGAAGCTTAGACCAGATAACGTACCTTTTTATTCAGCCGGTGCAGATAATGGGTCCAATAACATTATCGATTAACCTATCTCCGATCAAGGAAATTAAACCATATAAAATGGTTTTGTGTGAAAATTGGAAAGTATTACAATTCACAGTATTTGAACATTAACGAGAGTCTTGCAGATGGAGGTGAACTGCAGCGACAAAATGCCACGCCAGGTAGATAGATACCGGTTCCAACGGAGTATCGAGTTCAAACCTTCATCTCTGGGAGTCCAGCGACTTAACCACTTGGACACCAACCCTTGTATTTTAGATTCTAAAGGCTATTCTACTAAGCAGTAGAATATTTTAGTAACTTTTCTGTATTTTGTATGTTGTGTATTCAGATAATAGCGTTCTGATGAAGGAGAGGGAACTAAGACTGTCTTACCTGTATCCTGGTTAGACTAAACTTAACCCGCTGAATGACTTATCATAATCTTTTGTTTATAAGATGGTTACCGTTTTAATAAACCCGTGTGTTATTTTGGTTCTATAGCACGAACGTTTTACAAAAATCAATTTGAAAATACTTAGCATTATTAGCATTGCTTGCGGAAATGATATAAATTTATTTCGCGAATCTCTATCATATCTATGACTGCTCGCTACTTCAGACTGGGGACCGAGCTCTCTTAGCACGGATCACACTTCCACCGTTTAACGAGGTTTAATTAAGTATACTGCCCTGCCAAATTAAAACGAACATCTTCAAAAAAAGATAATGCTTATTCTGACATGGTTAGTTATATTAGATGTTAACAGCACAACACACAAAAAAAATAATCAAAAATTACTATTCGAATAGGCTACCAGAGGCAACATGCAGAACCATACCTCGGTTAGGAATAGTTTTCGGCAAGCCATTCCCTGCTTAGGCATCCACGATGTAGGCAGCGCTTTGTTGACGACTGCAGCAGACATCCATCGGTTCGTTTTTGTGCGCTAAGTAACCACCGACAGTCTTTTAGGCTGACGAAAGCAAGATTACGTTACAACATACATCTAATGTCGAACACCGGGTAGAGGAAACTGAGAATGCAAGAATGCCCTTTAATTTTTTTTGGCATCGATCCTCTTCTTCGAGGCCAAATCTTGTGTCAGAAGAGCATTGGACACAGTGGCTCAATTTCCCAGCAAGCTCATTCTTTGCCAAAGTCCTCACCAAAAAACCAACTTTACCTGAACCTGGACAGCGCTGCCATGGAGCCGGCACTCACAATAATGGTGTTCCGTGTTATTTTATCTTGGGATATCCGCAGCAGTAAGCATATTCTAGTTTCTCGCTCCTCACGGATGCTGTTTGTTTGCGAAACATGAGCATCGGCATCTTTATGGATCTAAAGACCTCTGTCAAAAACAGCAAACTCCTCACTATCTCTATCATTAGTGTGATGGAAAAAGTCATTTCTAGGCCAATCCTCCTCGTCCAAATCTTTGAACATTCCCTGTAAAGGTTTGGATGCTTGCCTCTTTTGACCACTCTCTGCATACACGGTAAAAGCGGACGACAGCATTTTGTAGGTCGCTGAAGTTTCCATACCTTGCCAACAAGCGAACGTCTAGAATGAAGACCACGGATATTTTAAACTTTTCCACACTGGAAAGTCTTGAAAATCTGCTTCTAGGCCGGGGTCTGGACTTTAACAATTCCGCATTGGTTAACTACCTGGTGCAGAGTCGTTTCTGTTGTGACACCAGATCGTGGAGTCCACGGCTATCTTGCGGGACTGCTTTGGCAATATTAGAGGCTTGAGCATGTTTCCCTGGGCATCTCAACAACGGCCACGCCCTGAAAGGTGGAGTGCCGCTGTAGTCCAGTGAGCTGTAACCTGTCTGTAAAGCAGCTTTCTTCGATTCAGGATTTTATGGAATCTCCAGAAGGCAGTGGCACTCGCGTTGGATTTAGCACAACCGCCCACCCAACCTGACGCCTCCGGCTGCGGAAGCTGTCTTCTTGTACTTTGCAGTCACCTTGTCCCGTTCTGTTGGCTTCCCTGCAAAAACTACCGCTTAACTCGCCAATATCCTTCTTCCGCGTGGTCATCCATTGGACTTGTTGCTCGTGACCTGGGGCTTGTGAAAGCAAGGAAGCCAGATTTGGGCTATTTCACTACCGACAGCCTTTTGATAGTCAGTATTTTTTCGTCCATTGACGCCCCGAACACAGTCTGAGTGGCCGAGCACTCAATCGTGTGACTGGCAAAATTTCCCGTGTGTCGGAGAATCCAAAAACTTTAAAAGATGGCATGTATAGATAGAAGTATCCCAATGTTCCAGAACGGTGCTTATTTTACTGTGGCTGGACACTTCAGATGGGCCTTTTCTCTCATAGGATCGTTTTACCAAGTTCCACCAGAGAGAGGAACCAGCATCACACAGTTGGCTCACTCGGTCTACAGAGCGTTTAAAACAAATATCATCTTATTCGAAGCTAAGTACCTCCCTTTCATCCTCAGACTTCCACGGGTACAGTATTACTATAAATCGACCGTGGAATCGAATGAGGATTTGATGTCAGATTCAAGGTGCGAAATGTTTATAACAGAATGGTCGACACAGGAGCGCCGGGGACTCAAAATGATGATCTGATCGCGCCACCAATAAAACGTTTAACGCAAAAATCGATAAAGGTCTTTGATTTAACCTGAAAGTTAATCCCTGTTTTCACTTGCGCTCAAGCGATTGGCAAAAGCTGATCTTTGGAACCAGGTAAACAGTTCGCTGTGAATGTTGATGAAGCTGGCTGAACTGCTCCCTCATCCTTGCCACTTTCTACCGCATTATCAGATTTATAGTTGTTGCACCACTTTTTGGGGGGTGAGGTAGAGAGAGAGAGAGAGAGAGGGGGAAATCAAACGGATTAACCCTCACCTTCCGCGTCTCGGTGATTAGTTTTTGTTTTCCTTTATCTTTTAATTTTACTTTTAGTCCGATTTATCAGAAACTTTTACTTCGCTGGTTCGTGCTTAACGCTCCCACAGACGTAACTGCGGACTGTGCTTGACATGGGAAATCGATAGAGCACATCAGTCAACCAACCAATCGATCAGATGATTGGAGCAGAATCGATGCGTCGTGATGAAGAACAATAAACCATTAGCGATGTCTTCAGAGGTACGCTTACCTCGGATACTCGAAAGCACTTACCATAATATTACGTCCGTTGTGCTTTTTTTCCCCTTTCTGTTAGTATTATTATTATTTGTGCTGGAAAAGTTCTTCAAATGATTGATATCATAGATTGTTTTTTTTTATATATATCTACATCCCTGTCTAACTGCATTAGTTATATATCTTACCAGTTGATTGTTCTTTGCAACATCAGCCCACCTTTAAGGAAGAGGCCTTCACCCCTCTCCGTAATAGTGAAAGCGAATTTACTTTTGAAAATACCTATAACGACCCCTTGGCTGAGTCTGCGATGATGAAGAGAAACGAAAATTAGTTCCTTTGACACGGTACATTAACGGATATCATCTCTCTCTTCCGAGGCTTTGTTACTCGGCTTCTAAGTCAGATCCTACGCTTGTGAGTTACACCGCTCACTTGAAAAGCAGCAAGGTAATAAACGTTCCAGGTATGAATTAATCATGGATGCCCAGCCGACAAAGTCCCTACTGATTAGAATAAAAGAAAAAGGTAAAACGAATGTCGGAGAGAAATGAAACCAAAACAAAACAAAACGCATTGTTCTGCTCTTTATTATAATGTCTTTAGTCTGTACAGGTGGACCGAAAAAATAATTAGCTGTATACGGGTTATTTATGTAAATAGATTTGCCGTAAATCTGTCAGGCTTCTGTATCTTCTGAAGAACCGAAGAGTGGAATCACCAGCCAATCAGATGTGCTCACGATCGGGAATGTAATCAAAAGGTGATCCGCAGCTATATGAGATCTACGCGGAGACCTATCGGGTTTACAATACACGTGGGCTTGTGCAAAAAACGAGGAACGGAGTGGTTAAGCGAAATGGCTGAGAATGACATGATCCGCCGAAACGTATCGAATGGTGCTGCTGTTTCCATGGGTTTGAAGGTCGGACTCGGATTTCTGTACGTGGTCATAGCTGTCGTCATTTTCGCGGGAAACCTTCTTGTGGTTGTGGCCGTGTCGCGCTTCGAACGACTGCAGACGGCCACCAATCACTTCGTGCGCAGCCTCGCCCTCGCCGACATCACTGTGGCCGTCCTGGTCCTTCCGTTCTCGCTGGTTTATGACCTGACCGGAAGCTGGCCGTTCGACTGGGTCCTCTGCTACTTTTGGCGCTCCTGCGACATCACCTGCTGCACGGCATCTCTGCTGCACCTCTGCTGCATCTCGGTGGACCGCTACTGGGCCATCACGCAACCCCTGACCTACACGACACGAATGTCGCGGACTCGAGTGGCCGCCATGATCAGCGGCGTGTGGTTGTGCAGCGCCGCCATCTCGTTTGTCCCCCTGTATCTGGGCTGGTTTGCCAGGGATCCGACCACCCTCTACCTCACCACGGGCACGTGCGACCTGGATGTGAACAAGACCTACGCCTTGCTTTCGACCACCACGTCGTTCTACATCCCGTCCGTCGTAATGATACTGTCGTACATCCGCATCTTGGTGATCGTCCGGAAGCAAGTTCGCGTGATCAACAGCACGGTCCCCGGGGCGGACCGACCGGTCACAGAGCGTAAAGCGTTGAAAACTCTCGGCATTGTCATCGGCGTCTACATGTTGTCCTGGCTGCCCTTTTTCGCCATGTACCAGATCATGTCGTTTTGCAAAACGTGCCAGCTGTCGTTCGTCGCGATTTCCCTCATCACGTGGCTTGGCTACGCCAACAGCTGCATGAACCCGGTTATCTACGCCTTCATGAGCAAAGACTTCCAGTGGGCTTTTAAGAAGCTGCTTCGTTTACCGATCAACGACTGATTGACCCGATTCTTTTGGCCCCGACCAGCGAAGAAGACAATGTTGAACGATCAACGACTGATTGACTCGATTCTTTTGGCCCCCACTAGCGAAGAAGACAACGCTGAACGATCAACGACTGATTGAACCGATTCTTTTGGCCCCGACCAGCGAAGAAGACAATGCTGAACGATCAACGACTGATTGACTCGATTCTTTTGGCCCCCACTAGCGAAGAAGACAATGCTGAACGATCAACGACTGATTGAACCGATTCTTTTGGCCCCGACCAGCGAAGAAGACAATGCTGAACGATCAACGACTGATTGAACCGATTCTTTTGGCCCCGACCAGCGAAGAAGACAATGCTGAACGATCAACGACTGATTGACCCGATTCTTTTGGCCCCCACTAGCGAAGAAGACAATGCTGAACGATCAACGACTGATTGAACCGATTCTTTTGGCCCCGACCAGCGAAGAAGACAATGCTGAACAATCAACGACTGATTGACCCGATTCATTTGGCCCCGACCAGCGAAGAAGACAATGCTGAAGTTACAACGGAACTTTGCTTGGTGTGATTCATTTGCAAAGTGAGGTGGACGTCTGAAAACCAAATCCTGCTAAAAAATAGTGAAACTTTAGTAATTCCAGTATATGTTTATAGTTTTTAACTAGACTTTCTTGAGGTATGTAAATGCCAAAGTCTTCATTATTTTAAGTAAATGGACATCTTGATGAAAAAAAAAAGCTCACAGATTCAGCGGGATAGTTAGGGATGTCGGCAGTCTCACACAAGGACGTCGACTGTCGCTAGTCGCTACATAGACACTTTCATCCTACCATTTTCCAAGTTTCTGAAGATTTTCCCTGAGAAGTGAGGAATGCATATAGGTGGCCGGATTTCTATAATTTCAGTAGCAAATCGCTCATCACTATGGTAAATGGTGACAACACAAGATAAACAGGAAGCGTTTACATGGTATTTTTAATAACTGTCCATAAATCATAGTTACACCAGAAGGCGTAAAAAACCTATACGGGTATATTGAGACCAAGAGGAAAGCACACCTTTAAAACACTTCCTGGTTCTCCGACCGAGTGTCTATGCATCTAACCTTGCGTTTATAGCCAAACCCTAGTTAAAATTACGCAATGGTATATAAACAGAGTTCGACAGTTCCCTTGTTAGTAGCATTGGATCTGAGGTCAGGCAAAAATCTCAGCGCCACTGCAAGTTAGCATTCGAACCAATTTCGGTTAACGAGAGTTTTTGTCTTCTGGATATGCAACGACGACGTTTCGAATACTATTCGGCGGGCAGTGTCAGACTTTGGTCCTGGAAAATTAAAAGCACAAAGTGATGCTCTTGGAAAATCTTTAGATAAAAATCTAAAATAGTTTATAACATGGAAGAAGATGAAAATACTTTTAACTGCGTAGGCATTTCCCGCCCTTACGGTGGTGCGTTTTCCCAATTTAATAAATGATTTTTATGCACCTCCAGTTGGCAAAATATTCGTTTTAAAAGGGATAATCTTCAAAGTAATCCGAATTAAAAGCTATCCGGATTATCTTAAACAGTACAAACGATTTCGGCGTTCATTCTTTTGTCTGCCTATTTATTCAGCCAAAAGATAAGTGTAGACTTTGATACATATTTAACCCTGTGCGAAATATTTTCTAATTTCTTTCTTGTACTCATTAGAGTAAACTAAATTATTATTATTATTATTATTATATTATTATTATTATTATTATTATTATTATTATTATTATTGTTGTTGTTGTTGTTGTTTTGTTGTGTTTTGTTGTTGTTGATGTTGTTGATATTGTTGTTGTTGTTGTTGTTGATGTTGTTGATGTTGTTGTTAATGATGATGTTTTTGTTTTGATTTTCGCAGAATAAAGACTATAATTTGTTGATAGTTGGTGGTAAATGATTTTTAATATATAATTAAATGCTCACTGATTATAAAGTTTGTCTGCTATATTACGTAATGAAGGCGATATAACCAGAAACTTGGTGTATCTCTGATAACCTTCCCACTAGATTCAAGATTGGTGTTCCAAAGCCTAACTGAATAAACAAGGTGCTTGCTGGCTATTTACTTATTAACTTTTTTTTTTTTTATCATTTAACTCGTAAAATATTTTGGCCTGATGTTTTTCCGAGAGCGTAATAAACTATTCAGAAAAGCTCGAAATTATTGGAAGGTTAGAATAAATTATCGAGAACGATTGAATTTTCATCGGGACATGTTCAGATACTGCAAGCAGGAAACTATGAGAAAGAAGAACGAGCGACCAGAGACGTTTAGATAAAACGAGATAGAATACGGAAAGGCTAAAAAAATTTTTTTCCTGAAGCTAAAATGTGCCTCCATAGTTACTTTTGCATACTAAAATATTTAATGGTTGTTCATTGCAAAACGTTTATTAACTTTGCAAGAAAAATTAACCATTTATTCCTGGTTTAATGGAAGAGAGAGAGAGAGAGAGAGAGATGACGTCATTACAGAGAGAACGTCATAACAGAGAGAGATGACGTCATTACACAGAGAGATGACGTCATTACACAGAGAGAACGTCATAACAGAGAGAGATGACGTCATTACACAGAGAGATGACGTCATTACACAGAGAGAACGTCATAACAGAGAGAGATGACGTCATTACACAGAGAGAGAACGTCATAACAGAGAGAGATGACGTCAGTACACAGAGAGATGACGTCATTACACAGAGAGAACGTCACAACAGAGAGAGAGAGAGAGAGAGAGAGAGAGAGAGAGAGAGAGAGAGAGAGATGGGAGCACTCTACTCTTAACAAACGCTCACCTTTGGCCGTCTATTAACTCTACCGAAAAAACGTCCATATTTGATTTCTGCCCAAGTAATAACAGCCAATTCACCCGAGAAACTCATTTGTAATTTTGTTAATTTTACGAATATTATTGCTTGTAGAACCTAAAGGACTATTTATCACGCATAAGCTCTTGTAAAAGTAGATAATAAATCTACATTTCGGAGATCATTCCCTGTCTACATCGCCATTCAGAAAACAGTAGCTGTTCTCGGTGTGCGAAAATCGTATATTAAGTATTAATATCTACATCGGCGGCACAAACCGGTCGCTAGGGTTTATGGTTCATTTAAACCAACTGTTTAAACTATGGATCAGAGCTAAAAAAAAATGAAAGAAAAAAAGAAGTAGAAACGCCTCCTCCTAATAACAGGTAAAGTCTGCTGCGGATAATAAAATCAAGATTATTACTGATAATGGCGATGGGACTGATCCTCGAAACGCAGATATGTTAGCTAGTTTCTTTTACACTTCGAAATAACTATCTTATTTGTTACCTCACGATATTGAACACAGCCTGGGACCGACAGCACCTGCAGTAGTCTTACGCTTCATCAGGTGGCAAAATCCGAGCCTTTCCTGTCGGTTTTTAAGGAAAGAGATGGTTTCAGGGCATAATTTTATGTTATTAAACCGCTTCCGACACTGATGAGAGAGAAATCACGTCTTCACTTATCAGTGATCGTTATACAGACACCACTTCTGTCAGTAAGTAAAAGTACATGTAGTGTAAAGATCGATTCGCTTTTCCATCTTTTTCTTCCCCAATGAGGCATTAATCACGTGAGATTTTTTACTGTCGCACCTTACCGCTAGATGGCAGGCCGGCAATTGGTACAACATCACGTCATCGTACAGCAGATGTGATATCACGCCGCGCCCAGTCAATGAGAGCGCAGTCGACATCGTTCCTGTTAGAGGAGCTAGTCTTACTCTTTCGACGCCTATTAGTTTCTCGGGAGCCGCAGTAGTAAAGAACAGTGCTCAGTAATGATAACGACCACAATTATCGCTTTGTTCTGGTCCGTTCCTATACTCACATCCCAGTGGCTGTAATTCATTTAGATAATTGTTACTTCCTCATCATTATTATTTAGCGATCGGAAATACACTACAGTAAACAACCTGCTACTGAGCCTCCAGATAAACCGACTTGTCCAGGTACCTGACTTTTCCAATATAAGCCAAGATCTGCTCATTCCCGACTATCCGACCTTTGTAGTTCATGAGTCGGTCAACAGGGCAACCGTATCCGCTGGGTGCGCATGCTCAGATCTCTTCTTGTCACATAGTTTAGCATCCTTTACACTTCTTGTTTGTTCGTCGGTTGTATTCTTCCTTGATAGTGATTTTGATTAGTGCTAATAATTGTAATCCTTGCAATATGCCGTCTAATAATACTAATAACAGTTGTACTTTGGCAACGGATCCAAAAGAAAAAAATATAAAACGGGTAGTTCTTAGTATTGGGAAAACATAAAGGAAGGACAAGAAAGAAGCTGTTGGATGATAACAGCACTTGTTTAGAAACAGGTCCATTCGGGTATCCGACTATCTCCGGGCCCCATTAGAGTCGGGCAACAGGTTGTTTAATTACCAAAAAGAAGATGCTTATGTAAAAGACCGCAGACATTAAGCGACGGCTCTCAGACTGTATATTTCGCCAATAGACAATGTTTTGGGACAATATATAAAAAAGAAGGGCAAACTGGGTTCGAGCTGATGTCGAACCCACAACCTTTTCTGGCTGTCATGTTTCCAAATGGAAAGAAGTTTGAGCGGCATAGTAACGTGGCGAATACCAGAAAAAAGCTAGTAGTTTATTAGCAAAATGTATTAAATGGGAAAGAAGTCTGTGCTATGCTCGAGAGGTATAGAAAACGTAAAATCAATTGAAGTTGTAAGATAAAACCAGTTTTAAAGTAAAAAGGAGGGGAATTCTGTCACCCCACCCAAAAAATGTTGCTTGCCCTTCACTGGATAATGACGACTTCTAGTGTCATCCGTCGGGTTTCGTTAATTAAAGAAACCATCAGTACTGATGTGACTTTTACCGGAAAGAGTTTCTAATACTTTGATCTTGTCAAGCCCTAAAGCGTCTGAATGCTGAAGCCTTTGAAGCCTTTCCTCTCCAGTTGAGATTAGGTAAATCGTTTAGCATCATCTCTTACCCGAAAACACCAGGTGTCTTTTGCAAAGAGATGATTTCAGCTGTTTTCATTGAGACTTAACTCGGCGATTTATAGAGAAGTTCTGTAATGTTATTATTTATAAGACAATCTATCGTCCCCCTATTTGACCCTACTAAAACGGTCGCAGTGCCCCAATTTCATTCCGGATAAAAGGCGACGATACCAATATAAATCGTGTAAAGGTCTCCACGCGCTTTGACGGTGCGGTATTATCTAATTTACGAGCGAGAGTAATATAAAATTCATTCCGAGACATTTACATTCGGAGCGATCACAGCTCACCCGCTCGAGACCTTTCCCAGTGTAATCGACTTAAAACACGTATAGAAATTTCGTGCGGCCTTCTGACACATTAAAGACACGGTAAAGTATGAGCACGATACTTTAAAATTACTGTTAAGAAGTTTATATTGCACAATGGGGCCAAAAATTTCCGTCTTGCATGATGTATCAGAGTTGTTCGATTTCCTCTCAACAGCTCAATAAGTTTTCCATCTAACCTTTTACAAGAAACGGAACCCAGACTGGTTTCCTTCGTTGGCAGGGGGTTGGTGGGATATGATGTGTTGGTACTATAATTGGAGTTGTAAGAAGTTTGCATGACACTAAATTATTTAAAGGGCACAGCCCGCAATATATGGTCATTATTACCATAGCTATTAACCAATACAAAGAACCGCTAGTTTTGGAAACGTTTCCACGTCACATCTGTCCCTTTATATGCATTCCTTCGTGCCCCTTTCTCCCCGTTTTCAGTATACCAGCACCACAGAAGTTCTTCACCTCTGTTTTCTGAGTATGATATCGTAACTTCGCTTTATTTACCGAGTTAACCCATTTCCAGCCTCCTATCCTTTTGCCAGACTTGCTTCTTCTCCTTTTAACGAACGAACACAGACGCCACGAGTTCTCTCCAGGCGCCGGTTGAACACCGAGACATTGATTTATTTACCCTCTTCCTGATCGTTTGAACACCGGCTCCCTGTCTTCCATCAAGGCCCGGTCTCGTCGTGGGATGCGACCCTGGATTTTTCGTGATATTCGCGGAATACCAAAGCCCCGCTGCGTCGGGCCAACGCGGTGAAACAAACCGAAGGAATCGTCTCCATCTTGCGCTGCGGTAGTTGCTGGTCTTTTGTCTTATAGGAACTGATGATTTTCCTTTTTTTTTCTTCTTCTTCTTCTTCCCTTCCCTGGTTAACTTCCCGCTAGCTTTGGTAGGCAGGTAGGAATGGCTGGCTTGTTCACCATCGTCGTAGTCCGGTGATCGCTGGTTATCTCCCTTCGGTCAGCAGAGTAGAGTCCATGGCTGGCGGGTTTTCTACACCGATTTCGGAGTCCACTGGCTTCTCTCCATGTCGCATTCCCATTCACTTCCGGCTACTCCCCGCGCGCCATCTGCCGGCAAAACTCAAACGCGTGCAATCGACCGCACAGATATCGCCCATCCGTTATAGCAAGTTTCAAGCTAAAGCATTACGACCTGGTGTTCGTCCGCTAAGCTGTTGCGATTATCGCCTCATCTCGCGCGTGCCTAGCAACGAGCCAATCGAGCGGCTGCTGGGCTCGGACCTAACGGGCTGCGCAGTGCCGTGGGGTCTATTAAGTGTACCACTATTTGGCGGTTCTTGGTCTGGATCAGCTAACTGTTTGATTTTGCCTTTCTGAAACCTCTCCCCAAATACTTCCATTTTGCAGCCGATCATAACAGCTCTACAGACGTCTCCGAAATTCGGAAACCAAGTGGCTCCCTCTACGAGGATTAACTGAAGTGTAGCGTCATTCTGGACAATGGTACCGCGCCAAATTCTTACCTGAGACACATCTCAAAGTTTGATTTTCCTATCCAAAGGTCACGACATCATCTTTCTTTTTGAGAAAATTTTGGTTAGCAGCCCAACATAAAGCACTCAGTTGTCAAGATTAAGGCACCAATACAATTTCCTCCCCCTTCTGTCCTCTAGTCCCATTTGTCGCAGGCTGTCTCCGATTTTATCCCACTTTTAAGCTGAAGAGTTCTAGTGGGTTGTTTTGTTAGGCGGACCAAAGACCGGTTTTTTTTTCGGTCCAGGAAAGACGACTTACTTGTGTGAAGGCATAAGCCCAGAAATGATGAGGATGACTGGCTGTTACTGATGCTCCCGAAGACGTTTGTTCAGACAGAGGTATAATTTTACGGCTTGCGCTCTATTCCTCGTCGGCTACGTTAACTGCAGCTCGGCCACAAAGCATAAGAAAGGGCAGCATGTTTGTGCTGAAGCAAGGAACCTAAGACCATCTTCGTGCGGGTCCATCGCGTAAGACACGATGCTCCTTCTGCCTTCTTTTAACTTCTAAACCTAACTAAACAGTAAATTCCTCTTATAACTTTGCGTGAGAATGGAAAGAAAGAACTGCAGTCCGGATTTTAATCATAAAATTATATGAGAAACGCTGTATTTCTCATCATGAAGGCCAAATAAAATCCAAATTTCGCTAATTCTGTTAACATTTTACTTGGAGGGGAGATTCTTCCTCTATACCGGAAAAAACATTGAAGCAGAATTCTATTGAAAGCTGATTCACAGGTGCGGCAATAAATGAATGAGACTAATTTGACTCTGCGAGTCGCTTGAGGTGGAAACTTCTTTCATAAGATTTTATTCTTAGGAAATAATAAAATATCTGGTAACCACGTCTAGCTGCTGAGCCTGATATTAGTTTTTAGTTTCTATGGCATCACAGCGGAATACCCATTTCTTGTTGTTTTCTCAGTCTGATGGTTCTTTTATAGCAAACAGGAGAATGGTTAATTCAAATAATTGTGGAATTTTTGCGCGCTTATATTTACATATAATTGGAAATAACTGAAAATAATTGCATTTCTTTTAAATTTCAAGTCGTCAATATAATTAACCGTCAGTTATTGGGGGGGGGTATTTTTCTCCTTGTCGTTTATATTAGATTGGCAACACATTGTATACATCCAGAAGCTGGAAAAAGGAGAAGAGGAATAAAAATTTTAAAAACCGAGAACATTAGATTAAGTTTCCTTTATATTTACAAATATTATTATTGATCACTTATCTGGAAATACTTACTTTCATTTTAATCTAACAAAAAATATAGGACAATTTTGTGCAAACATTTAACCTATTTATCTCTAAGAACAAGTATTTCTTCTTTATAATATGCATTTTATTTATTTTTTCATTATCATTGAAAGGCTTAATAAAATCTCTCTCTTTCTCTCTCTCTCTCTCTCTCTTTGTACTGACGTCATCTCTCTCTGTATTGACGTCATTCATCTATCTCTATTCTATCTGTACTAACTTCATCTCTCTCTCTCTCTCTCTCTTTGTACTGACGTCATCTCTCTCTGTATTGACGTCATTCATCTATCTCTATCTGTACTAACTTCATCTCTCTCTCTCTCTCTTGTACTGACGTCATCTCTCTCTGTATTGACGTCATTCATCTATCTCTATCTGTACTAACTTCATCTCTCTCTCTCTCTTTGTACTGACGTCATCTGTCTCTGTATTGACGTCATTCATCTATCTCTATCTGTACTAACTTCATCTCTCTCTCTCTCTCTCTCTCCTCTCTCTCTCTCTCTCTGTACTGACGTCATTTATCTATCTCTATCTGTACTAACGTCATCTTTCTCTATGTTCTGACGTTATCTCTTTCTGTACTGACGCCATTCATCTATCTGTACTGACGTCATTCATCTATCTCTGTACTAACGTCATCTCTCTCTCTCTCTCTCTCTCTCTCTCTCTCCTCTCTCTCTCTCTCTCTCTCTCTCTCTGTACTTTCGAGACTATATGTGGATGTATGATATCTGTATGGGTAAATAACATGTTCGCGTTTATGTATGAAAACGTGTATGCATATGTGTATGTGCGAATATGTATAAGTTCGCGCGCGTGTGAGTGAGTGAGTGAGTGAACAAGAGTCATTTGTATAATGTTTTAATGTTCTCAGTATTAAGCATTTAAAAAACCAAATATATATTATATAGACACGATAATATTAATTTTGTTGTTTTTGTGATATTCTATTGCAGGCTAAAACCATCGAAATCCCTAACGTAACCCATCAATACCTAGAATTCCCAATCTAAGAGATGACTCGAAAATAACAAAAGCAAGTTTGTTTTTTCATATATAAACAAAATATTTGATATTTCAGTGACAAAAAATTTCAATTGAAATTTTACATATGTAAAAAAAATAATAATAAAGACTCGTAAGAAAAAGTCTGATAATTTTCTACTTATTCATCTCGATACCCAAAATTAACGACCGCTCAGACGATTCATAAAATTGCAGGATGTAAGAGTTATCTATTGTCGTCAGTGCAGTTACGCATTAAAGAGTTAAAGCCATGCAATAAAAAACTAGAGTACAGCCTGGAATAGATACACTGACGCTAAAAACTCTGCGTTCGCCATAAGAAAAAATTTTATTTGCCTTCTCAGCAGCTTTCTGTTAATGTAAAAAAATTGATCATTTTTGGAAAACAACATTGAAATATCATATAAATCATTGGACGGGAAGGTTTCACCATTAATTTCCGCGCATATTTAAGGCAGCCTGGTCGGAAAATTCTTATAATATCGCGTTTAAAGTCCATCCTTGTTGAAGGTGGGTCCACAGCTAAAGGAAAAGACCTTCGCCTCAATCCTCGGTCCCGCTCACGCCACACTGGTTCATCAGGGTCTGGACCTGCAGACTGAGAGAAACCAAGCCACAGCTTTCAGTCCTGGTCCTTCTACACCGAGACACGTTGCGTATCTACCTTCGTTTACCGGGCCATCGCTTTTGTTGCTTTACAAACCCATCACTTATCACGCGATGCCCGGGAATTGTCACGGCTGATTCTATAAATGGCTGTTCGCACACCACCCAGAATACCCCCGACCGACCACACCCCTCCACTAAGAGTAAGGGTAACAATCGATAGCCCTGATTTACACTGAGTTTTGTTTTTTGCCTCCCACATTTCCACCTGCCCCAATAACGGTCGTCGTTAATGTGAGCCACTATAATCTACAGAAAAGAATAGCACGAGCTATCAATTACTCGAATTAGTAATAATAAACTATATTAGATAAACCAGCTAGCATCATGGTTTCGGTATCAACTAAAGACAACATTTTTTTTAGAATTACTAACTAAAGACCATAACTATGAAAAAAGTTCTGAAACGATAACAGTGCCACAGTCCATGGCAAGGGTTTATCACATTTGTCTTTATTGTTGGGGTTACGTATTTTCATTAAAAATGAAGTGTTGGAAAAGCAGATAACAGTTTTTGTATTGTCTCATATTTTTGAAACGTTAGTGTATATAAGTTCTTTTGTTAGACGTGGGGAAAAAAATCGCGCTTATTACCTAATACGTGTGAAATTAAACTCAGTGTCAGTACAAGCGAGTAAATGTCATATAAAACATAATGTATTAATAGTAATGTCAGTGAATGGCATGTAAAGATGGACTTTACTTATCTCAGCGAGTCAGTGAATTCTAAATCCAACTGCGTAAATACCGTTGCTTATTAATCAGGCCAGAGTTAATGACTGGCGTTGACGAGCTGAGCGATCGTTTTTAGATTACATTTATATTAACGTTTTCCTTCTTCACGGCAGCAGCTGGAGCTCTCCTTCCGTCTAGCGTTACTTAATGTACTCACAGACGTTGAAGCACCCCACAGAATCTGTCAAGTGAAGTTCAGATCGCAGGAAGACAATGAATGCTGAGCTCAGTTAACTTTAGTAATTACAAGGAGACAGAAGTCCATCATGGATTAAAGGTGGACTTCCAGGAGAGATAAATGGCCATCAATACAATTTCAATTACCTTTGCCAGTAATTTAATCCATCTATTATCACCTTCCCTGTTATCTTTATCTTTCTTTAAAAAAAAACAAACCCATCTTAATAGCTTTCCGTTGCTCACAATCTCGTTATTTACAGGTATACTAATTGGATTTTAATAGGCGAAGATTTTATCAGAACTATAAAATAAATAATGATTGCAAGTTACATTTAACCGTTAATAAAAGTATAACAAAAGAAAAAGTATTTCCGGAACTTAAAAAAAAACAACAAACAACAAAAGCATTTATTATTTATTTATTTATTTTTGCTATTTAAGAAGCAAATCTCGAAATTATTTCGGTTTGTTTTTAACTGCGGTTCCCCCTTCCCCCAGCTTAGTACGACCTTTAAGGTAAAGTCGTAGATTCGTTCTAAAGCCAGCAAACCCCAAGGGACAGGTTAAAAAAAGAAGGAATCCTCTTTTCTTCGTTTCACAAGTAACGAGGAAGCGATATTATAACGAGTTAACGAAAACCAATAACAGATCCATGCCGATCCTTTAATTAGCGCATCTTTGAACAGGTATTCGACTTGACCGTGACCTCTACCGTTAACGAGGTAGCGAATTAAGTAAAAACACGTCATCGATGGGCTCACCTACCCATCTTCAGCCAGGAACGGTCTACTATATACTGCTGGGCGCTGCTGCGAGACATTGACGATAGATACCACGTGACCGATACCACGTGACCGAACATGGGGGGCAGAAGGTAAATTTCGAATTCTCATTATTTGGACAGGCTTAAATTAACAATCTCTCTCTCTCTCTCTCTCTCTCTCTTCTCTCTCTCTCTCTCTCTCTTCATCTCTCTCTCTCTTCATCTCTCTCTCTCTCCATCTCTCTCTCACTCGCTCTCTTCAGCTCTCTCTCTCTCTCTCTCTCTCTCTCTCTCTCTCTCCCATCTATCTCTCTCTCTTCATCTCTCTCTCTCGCTTCATTTCTTCTCTCTCTCTCTCTTCTCTCACTCCTCTCTCTTCTTCTCTCTCTCTCTCTCTCTCTTCATCCCCTCTCTCTCTCCATCTCTCTCTCTCTCTCTCTCTTCTCTCTTTCATCTTCTCC